>CAVNYN010214517.1:0-37490 GCA_963692815.1 Nyctanthes arbor-tristis | reverse complement strand
TCAATTACCAATAAAGAGAAGACAATCGGTCTTCAATCTATATAAATAATATTATTTTTTGAAAAACGATCTTTAATGTGTAGTGTTTTTTGTTTTTAAAAAGTAGACATGCTTCTCCAACCCCCCCCCCCCCAAAAAAAAAAGGAAAAGGAAAAGAAAAGAAAATAAAATAAAATAAAAAAAGTTGATATGCCATGAGGAGTCATTGTTAGGTACTTACGGTCTAGTGGCGTAGTTGGGGTGGGCTCAGATTCTTTTAAAATATATAAAATGAACCTTATTGTACGATTGTAGATCTGTATTATAGTAGTATAAATGCGCATCAATATATATCTTACTAAAACACGGTTCCATAATACAAATAAAATATTGAAAATAATTCAGGGAAATCAAATCTGAGACCGATGCTAATACATCAACCTAACCCCTTAACCAGATAAGTTATTTATTGAGGAAGAAATAAATTTTATCGGGAACATAAAATTTTATATTGCGTACACCTCTTTATATCAATGGTTAATGTTGCGATATGTGGTAGGCTAATATTATTACTTGGTGGCTCAAAAGGTAGATGGTTCAAAACATATAAACGGTGTATCTAATCTGTACTTCGTCAATTATATAAATTATGGATTCAATTTCAAACATATACAATGACCATACCACCGTGCTACCTAAAGAAAGTAACATGCTTAATGATTATTCATCATATATGATATAGTTCCTAGATATGATTGGAAAAAACACTGGTATACAAAGAGTACCGAATTCGATATTTCTAACTAATAAAAAATTCACATGTAAATTCATAAGCCTCAATTTATTATTTAATTTAAATCCCAAAACCTATATTTAGATTCGTAATTAGCGTGACTGTGACTAGTACTCTTAGAATATCATAGTTTTTTCAAGTATGGTTACACAAATGAAATATATAAAATATCTTGTGTCGTAAAAGTTCATCGGTTAACTTTTCATGGCGCTAATTTTGTTGGAAGATCGGAAGAGCACAATTAGTTTAAGCCTGCTGTTTATCAAATAAATAAAAGCTTTCGTAAATGGCTGTTATCATTATTCACATTTTTCGTTTAGTATATAATCTACGTCTCCTTCTTGGTGTTATTTTAACATGCGCATTGGACGGCCGCAAGACTCGCAAGTCGCAAGAATGGGACAACTAAAGGCTCTCGGCGAAAACGTCCACCAAATTATTTGAGAATGGCCCAAGAAAACACTATCTGCCTGACCCAGTCTTTTTGGGCTCTTTTTGAACAGTAATATGGCCCATTTTGCAATTTTAGCACTCAGTAATATACTTTTGATTAGTCTGGGCGTTCGGGTTCGGGTATTACACTAACCAAACTAAGACCAAATATTTCAGTTCGGGTTCGGTCTTGAAAATGGCAAGTCCGTTCGGGTTCGGTCTCGGTTCGGATTCGGGTAATACTTCGGGTTTTGTTCGGGTTTTTTGGGTATCTAGTGCATATTATATAAACGCATAAACGAAAAAAAGAAATACTTAAATGGATAGGAAGAACAAAAAAATTTGAAGCATATATAATTCACTTAAATAAAAAATAATAATAGTTAAATACTAATGTAATAAAGTTAACAATTAGAAACTAGCATTTGGCTAATTGCCTTTATTTATTTTCTTTTGCGGTGGCTTTATTTATATTCTAATTTTATATGTTTACAAGTTAAAGATAAATTTACAGTGTTGTCAAGTAATTAATTAAAAACAATTTATCTTATACAAATCACATAGTATATATATAAAAATTAGTAAAATCCTCATAAAAAAAGGCAAATTCACATCTTTTACACAAATCTAGAGTTTTGTTTTTTATGTGTGAAGGAGACGAGTGTAGTGAAATGTGATTGTGAAATGAAAGAGATGGTTTTGTGGATTGTGAGAATTAATTAGAAATTTGAATTTAAAAATTTTGAGACTAAAAAAATGTTTGGGTATTTTCGGGCTTTTCGGGTTTTAACTCATGCCCAAAGCCCGTCCAAACTCGTTTGGTTTTGGGTTGAGTACTCGTTCGGGCATAATTTTTATTCACTACCCGTTCGGGTTCGGGTATATTCGGGTTTGGTTTGGGTAACCTGTTTGGACTCTGGTTTTTTGCCCATGCCTACTTTTGATTCCTGAACTCACGTATTTCATATTTGCAAGCCTGGTCAACCTTCAAGTCCATCCTTGACGTATTTAATATTTTGCTTTTTGGAAAATACGAAGTTTTTACAGAATTGACTAGCTTGTTTGATCCTTTTTATTCTCTCAGACGTGTGCTCTTCCGATCTCTGATTTGACATTTGATTTGGTAATTGTTCAATTATATTTACAATCATATATTTTACACCTTTTTATATTTTCAATACATATTTTACCTCTCTCCTCAATTACAATATATAATTTTACTATATTATTAATCTATTACTACTTTCGTCCTATAAAAAAGGTTCATATCAACTAATTTCATAGATAAGAAATGTCAATTAATGTAATTGAAAATATAAAATTTGTACTTAATTCCCTAATATACCCTTATTCAAGACTAATTCAATTTAATGCACTATAAATTTATTAGTAATTGGACTAAAGTTATATTTAAAAAAGAAATTAATTGTTCAACTTAATGTGAGATAAATAAAAATAGAAACTGAGCTTATTTTTGTGGGACTGAGGTAGTATATCTTACACTTGTGTATTGCACTTTTGATCAAGAGGCACCTTTTTACACATAAATCTACATGTGAATTCATGCGGAGAGAATGAACCTTCATGTGAGAGTGAACAAAGTTGGTGGAGGGGGAGAAGCCATATAGGTTAGGTGTCTTCATTCGGTATCAACACATCAAAACTGTAGTATATTGTGTGATTGAGGGAAAATAATTTAGAGGTAAAATGATAAATTTACTAGATATGGTTGTTTGATTCTCATTATTAACATTGAATTATAATGAAGTGGAATGAGTAGTATAGATTTAATGAAAGTTTAAAATTTGTAATTATAAATGAACAGTTATCAAATCAGTAGTCAAATTAGTAATACGTGAAATTTTAGTATGGATTGAAAAAGAGAAACACTTCTCTATAAATAGTAGGACTCTGCACCGGTAGATTTTTGAGATTGAGTTGGACTGCAAATGGCATGAACGAATTGATCAGGTCATTTATGAAGAAAATCAAATTAATGTTACTCTATCAAGATGCTTTTATTACATATTTCATTTCATTGTACTTACTATTTTAATGATAAATGGCTTGTCTCACTATGATATACTCTTGAATCCTTAATGTTTTAACGTCTACTCTGAATATTAACTGAACTATCTCAAAATACTCTAACTCATGTACTATTTTGATAGTCAAACAATCCAACACTGAAAAGGATCTAAAGCCCCCGGAGGCATAGGATCGATGCCAAAGTGTCAAACCTTGTTCTTGTCTATGTGAGCTATTGTACTCATATTGAAGATTACGCTATTATCTTTGTGGTCCACTTTTTCATGTTTAACTTAACTTAATCTTATGTTCGCTGGTCAAATTTTCAATTATGGGTAAAACTTAATGGGTTGCTCACATTTTCATACAACTACCATATCGTAGATTTGAGGCAGTAAATCAACTGGATTAAGCAAACTTAGCGTTTGTGTTACAAGATAAGACAATATGTTCCCCCAAGAAAGTGGTGTAAACCATTGATAATCCACAGTAAACTAAGTGGGCCCTACTTTGGGGACAAATGGAGAAGGGTGTAGGCCCATTCACGTGGAATGATTAGTCTTTTGAGTTTAGAATTGTACAATTAGTGATCAAGATTTTGTATAAGAGACCAACACAAGTTGGAAATTTCTAAGTTATGAAAATAGCGCATTTAACATAGTTTGGTTAGAGATTTTTCATTATTGGATGACATGACATTTTTTAGTGTGACTTCATGGAGTGCATCGATCTTGAAGTATGATTTATTTGAGCATTGAACTCTGACAAATTAAGATTCGCTATATATCTATACAATATATAAAAGAGAATAAAGAGGAGAAACATTTTTGGACAATTTTACCTCTACACATTTGTTCTAATTCCTAACTCTTCCTTGCTCATTAATTATTAATATTTTATTTAATTAAATTGAATTGAATTGAATGAAATTCATTAAATTAAAATTTTAAAAGCCCACATTTTAACTATGACATCTATACTTATGTATTGCATTTTTGCCCTAATGATTCCCCAAGCATTACATTCTTTACTACAATGATAAAATTGATGTTATCATATAGATTAATTGATTTCCCCTAAAATGGTTTACAGTAATGATTCCTCGAACATTAAAATATTTACCCTGATACAGTCCATTGATCTAATCACTTCATAGATTGGATTTCACTTGACTGTTTAAGGTTTCGCTATGTTTGCTCAAATAGAAGTGTTTAGTAACTTTTCACATTTTTAATTTTGAATATGAGAGTTCCTTTCTAAAACTTTCCAAAAATTTTGTTACAAAACCTCATTCCTCTCGTGTGGCGTGTATAGATGTACGCCACGTGTATTTTATACAAATACACATGGTTTGTTTGAAATATATGTTGCATACATCCACACATGTCACGCGGGATGGAAGGTTTTGTTACAAAACATTCGAGAGATTTTTGATAAGGTCAAAGGGTTACATAGTGTTTGGTATTTTTTTTGTTTGCCTTCTGATATTTTCTAATTATTTTTCATTGACGATGAATTTAGATCAACATTCATCATTCTCAATACGAAAAACTGATTAACATTTTTCACCTCTATAATGGTTATAAATTATTATTTAGATTAGATCATCTTAAATTTTTATATTGATTTCTAATATATTAACTTTCTACTTTCTAAATAATAGTTGTAGAAATAAAAAAAAAATTTCACTTGATATAGATAAAATTTATTAGTTCTTAAATCATATAAGTTACAAATCACGTGCAATGCACGTGTCTGATGATAGTACTTTTAAAAGTAAAATTATAAATCTACAAACGCGCATAGATATTTATCCTGCTGAAATACAGCGTTAAGAAAATCAACAATACAAACACACATATAGTGAGAATATATAATATAATAAAATATAAAAAATATCCCATATAGACGAACTGAACCTGGGACCTCTATGTCCCAATATCTCAGCCTAACCCACTAACCAAATGGGCTATGTCTCATTGGCCTGATATTTTTTTATTTTAAAAGGTCAAATGCCCACAATAACTCTATTGCATTGCAGTTATGCTTGTCATTAGAACAACCACAAATGTTACTCAAAAAGCCCTAAACTAGAATCTTATACCCCCGGATGCTAGATAGAGAAAATGGTAACTTTTATGTATTCTGTGTTTGTTTATACATGAATAATGGAATATTGAATTGGATCTCGTATTAATTTATATTAATTAACCCTTTATATATAGTGTAATTAACCCTTTATATATAGGTTCCAACATATTAATTTATATATAACGCCTTCAACAAAATAATAAATAAACAAAAAATTGTACGGCTGATTTATTATTATTATTATTATTATTAGATTAGACAAGTTTGTTGGGCCATCAATTTTTAAAATAAAACTTTTTCTTTTTTGGCTTTGAAAAGAACTATTTTTATCTATATATCAAGAAAGAAGAAAAGAATATGTGCACATAAATATGTATATATTTCGGAGACAAAGGAGCACACGGCCTAACTTTGCGGGAAAATTAAAGAAGAAGAAAATGCAAAATGAAAGAGACTCCACAACTAACAAAGATTTAAATTAACTTTGTGTTGATCTACGAGTCAAATAAGTTACAAGGATGTGATAAAACAAGATAATTTAGAAGAAAAGCTAAATTGATTGGACATATTTAAAATTGAACTAACAAAGATTTAAATTAACTTTGTGTTGATCTACGAGTCAAATAAGTGACAAGGATGTGATAAAACAAGATAATTTAGAAGAAAAGCTAAATTGATTGGACATATTTAAAATTGAACATTATTTCAAGTTTTAATTGAGTAACTCAAATGAACAAAAATTTGATATTCATTCACTTTATGTTATATATATATATATAAAGTGAAACGACATTAATTGAACCCTATACCAAAAGTATCATATTATAATTTCATATTCTTCGTCAACTTCTTCTCTCTCTCTATATATATGTGTATATATATACACACATCTTAAGAGCTAATTGTTCAAAAAAAATCAACGCATTAATTAATTTCAAGTAATTTACACATATTTAACAAATTTCATAGCTCATGTTGATTCATTTATTTTTGTTATTTTTGATATATATATATATGTCTGATGATTTGAATAGGAAACACAAGGGCCTACAGCCCACGTGTAAATATTGGTCACATCTGAAATCTTTAAGGACAAATGACCCGCCAAGATCTCATATTTGCCTTGGAATGAATTTCATTTCTCCATCGAAAAGATGCTCAACATTATTGTATTTGACTCACTAGTCCATTTCATCTTTGGTTTTTATATCACAAACTTTGGTTACATCTGCCTGCAAATCTTTGGTACACTTCCATTTTTCACAATAATATTATCACCAGCGCTCCTATACATAAATATTACTGATGAATTCCATAATGATATATGACAGTACATATGTTTATTTATAACTAAGTGCTTACAAGATTTTGCAAGGCTTGATGATAAGAATGAGAATTATTGATCAAAACATAGTGCTTACAAGTTTTATCTTCAACATGTCACGCTACCAACAGTTAGTCAAATATATAGGTTCTTATATGAAGTCACGAGAAATATATATACATTTTTCGTGATGGTTAATTAAAAGGGAAAATTACACAAATTTCATTGTTTTAATAATGGCAGCCACCATTTTAAGAAATTACCCAATTTTACTTCGACATTATAATCCTGTATATATAGATCTCTGTGTGTGTTGGGTGGGGGCCGGGGTGGGTGGGTGGGGAATAACTCTTCATAATGGCACTAAATTTTAATTTCACTAAGGGTCTATATTCTTTACTCAAATATCATTTTGAGTCCCTGGACTTCCTTTATTGCAATTTATTATCTTCATAATTTTGTTGATAATTCTTGTTTTGAAAAAAAAGAAAAAAGAAAAGAAAAGAAAAGTCTGCTTATATTATGTATGTATATACATATATATACACACACACACATTCACTTTTGTAGTTTTGTTCATTTATTTATTACTTTTGCTTCTTTTGTATAATAATAAGTCTTTTACTTTAAAGTACAATTATAAATTGCATTAAAACAGTACAAGTACGTACACAACGTTGCTTTGCCATTTAATCTTTCTTCCCAGGTGCAAATAAACCAACAATACAAAACTCTCATAGAGGGACTAGCTATGAACTATAATTGAATGTAGAAAAACACCACATAAAGAGAATTAGCCCCCTATATAATGAACTAAATAATAAGGTCTTTTTATTACATATATCTTTTAACTTACATTTTTTTTAATTTGAATGAGGCTGAAACACCTAAATTGTTCTTGATATTCCCGAAACTTTGAAGATTATATATATATATATATACACACACAGAGAGACAACAAATTAACAATGAGCAAAGATCAAGGAGTTCAGTTTTAATAAAAAATATGATATTATACGGTCTTATGAAAGTAAAAATTGCTGAAAGGTTTCATCACATAATCCCTAATTCATGACGATGTTTCTCGAACCACACTTGCATTACACTTTAGGAGGCATCCACGTCCCAATAAATGGCAAGTGTTTGGTACGCCCGTCTTCCTTCCCAAATACTCTCTCTGTCCTAAAAAAGATATTCTTCTTTTTCTTTTTTATTTTATTCATCCCAAATTATATTCGCCTTTCCTAAGTTAATTTTTTAGCTTTCTAATATACCATCATTTATGGTGCATAGTCAACGACAAAGAACAACTAAAGTTGTACTAAATTGTATATTTTCAATAACATTAAATGATATTTTCTTAATCTATATGAAAAATAAAAAGGAAATATCTTCGTATGACGGAGGGAGTAATATCCAAATATATTGCTTGCCTCGAAATGGGAGGATTTAAACAACTCAGTCCGCAAACCTAATTCGGAATTTATCCGACATAAAGGATCTTCTTAGGCAATTATTATTAGTTTTTAAAGTGCTCTTACAGCGTTCAAGTTTCAACTTTTGAGGTCTTAACTTTTCCACAGTGGATTCTTGTTGCCTTCACTTGCATATATATATATATTAGCCAAATCAGATAATTAATCAGGTTTCCTGAAATGTGCAGCGATTATAAATTATATATCTCATCTATGTAGTCATTAAAAAGTTATTATAACCTAATTAGTATGTATAATTCTCAAACCGAGAATTAATCAAGAGTTAAATTTCCCGTCCCACTTTGATACTCGATTCCTATGCAACAAATTTATGATTCATGATCTTCTGTAAGAAAAAACCAATATGTCTTTACGGTACTTTATTTGAGTACGAAAAAACAATTAATGATCAAACATATGCATAGATATAGAAGATGTAAAAATTTAATATATATGATTTGAACCCTAGCAAGTAGAAAAAGAATGTAACATGAGACATTTGTTAATGGATGGACCCATCTCCAAAGAGAATGTTCAACTTTTTCCGAATATTGGCTCCAGTTAAGGCATCCGGCCTCTCCAAGTTTCAATGGATCCCTCTTTCATCCTTAAGTTCTTGTGAATCTGATTCATTCATATTCCGTCGTTCCATCACTGTAGATGACACATGATAAAAATTGGCTATGACACATATAAACGTTAAAAATCGTCTCCTTATCTGAAAAATAAAATTATAGACTTGCCATACTATTAACATATATATATAGGTCACCACCGTCTGAATCTATCATACTTCGATTGAGACGTGAATTATATTTATATATATACCGTGAAAATCTTAAGAGAGAGCTGCATTAAGCTAATTAATTAGGTCTAAGATAATCTAGCACTCAAGAATATATATAATTAATGCTAATGCTAATTAAATTAAACAAGGTTAGTTGAATAGTTATACTTTTCCGACAAGAAAATAATCATATGGGGTCCACCATAAACCAGTCCTTAAATTCTTCAAAAGCCGTCTCTATATATGCATTTATTTTGATTGCAGCAGTACTGCAGCAGGTGAGGTGAAAATCAATATTCTTCTTATACTGTAAAGGAAACTCCACAGTATACCTTAATTTTCACGACCGTATGTATCTCTCAACACCCGTGCATGCACGTACATTTTTGTCATTATATACACTATACACACACACATATATATATGTGTGTGTGTACGTCTCTGTAGTGTATATATATATATACATAATTATAAATGTCTTTTGCTTAAAATTTTTAAACAGCGTTCTGAGAGGTACCTCTTATATCCCACAGCGTTTAGCTTATTCATGCAAATTTTGAATAATAATTACAAGACAAAAGTCTGCATCAATTTTATCTATAGAGGTGGGTGGGGGTGGGGTGGGTGGATAATTCTATATCAGTGTATGAACATGTATCATGTGTATTGTACAATGATGATAGGTTTAAAACATAAAAAAAAGTATTTCAAAATCACTTGGTTAACTCACAGAGAGTGTGTAAGTTATACCATTTGTAAATGAAGTTCATTTTAGATTTGAATTTCAAATTTTGGACTCATAGCAACAAATTAAGCCATCTTTATGATGTTAGCCTCATGTCATGGTATGACTAGGTGAGGCTTTGCACACATGAGTCTTGTTTTAGTGTCAACGTTCGGCGTCAAACACTGATGTAGCGTGCAAAACGTGCGCTACGTGGAAGACATCACTATTGGTTTCTCATTTCACATGCACATATACAAAATTTAAGTTTTACTTAAATCTATTTATAAATTCAAACTCATTTTAAATGCTTGGCAAATGGACCATACATATAACACAAAGGAGAATTTTTCTAGTTATTAATTCCGATCTAGGGAGAATTTCTTGCCGATAAGTACTTAGAAAAACACGCATGTGTTCATTCCATTTCATTTTTAATCATCCTTCTCGAATTGCCTCTAATCGATTTCATTTCATTGTATCTTCTTACATTGCCTCTAATTCCTGATCAAAATCAGTCTTTTTCTTCATTATTGCTGAAACCCTAGATCATATGTATGGGATTAGGATCACTTCATTTTAAAGAGAATTAACTTGTGAAATCAATATTAGAAAATACATATTTTAATGCTTGCCGGACATGCACTTAATTAGAATTAAATTGTAACCTATAGAATATTCTTGACCAAATTTTCTAAGGAAATAACATGAGCCTGCCCTTTTAAAATTAAGTGGTTTCTTCGAGACCACTGGTGATTAATTTCTTGATTTTTTGTAATTGAAAGCTCCTTAATAGGAGCCCACGTTGTTTATTCCTTATACAAATTTTTGACTTGTAGTAAGACATTGTTCCACAACATATATATAATCATATAATCTATGGTCACGGGGTATATATATCTAATTAAGTTGTTTGACGGGGCTATAATTAATGAGATATGATATGACGACAAATTATAATAAAAAAGGAGATTTAGGAAAAGGAGGAAGTTGAAAATTAATGTAAGAGAGAAGAAAAAGCTAGAAAAAGCACCTTCATTAAGGGGCCCTATCATGTTTCCTCAATAGAATGAAGATGTGATCTTCATCTTTCTCCACAGCACCATTTCCATTTTCTTTCAGATTTCTTCCCCTTTTTCTTTTCAGGTCATATCTTGACAAAAAATATGGACATGAATTCCTCCATAACACTTCAGAAAAATCCGACTGGGAATTCGAATTTTGCAGAAGGATCGGCACGATCTGCCGGTGATAATCATCATCATCATCAGCAGCAGCAGCAGCAGCAGCAGCAGCAACCTGCGGTTTTGAGCCGATACGAGTCTCAGAAGAGGAGAGACTGGAACACTTTTGGACAGTACTTGAAGAATCAAAGACCTCCAGTCTCTCTCTCCCAGTGTAGTTGTGCTCTTCCGATCTCTTGAATTTCTTCGATATCTCGATCAATTCGGAAAGACTAAGGTTCACTTACATGGATGTGTCTTTTTCGGACAACCTGATCCTCCTGCACCCTGTACTTGTCCTCTCAGGCAGGCCTGGGGAAGCCTAGATGCACTCATCGGACGGCTACGAGCGGCGTACGAGGAACACGGTGGATCCCCGGAGACTAATCCCTTTGGCAACGGGGCGATTCGTGTTTTCTTGCGCGAAGTGAAGGAGTGTCAAGCTAAGGCTAGAGGGATTCCATATAAGAAGAAAAAGAAGAAGAAATTGAATCCGATCAAAGTGCATGATGAGCTCAAGAATCCAAGGCAATCCACTAATTAGGGACCCCCTATTCCCTAATGAAATTTGGTAAATAACTCTAATTCAAGCCATTAATCTTAATTTCATGAATGGAAATTTTCATATTATACTTTGCAAATCGTTTTTACTCATGTTTGAGCAAAAGAAGCCGGAAATTCGAACACCTTAAGGCATCAAGAAATTAATTGCAACTATAGCTGTAGCTAATGAAACACTTAATACAATGGGTTTTAAGAAGTAATTACTAATTATTGATGGGAATATATATAGGGAACAAGAAACTTTTCGAAACTGGCTAGTTTAATTTTCTCAGGCCAGGATTAATTCTCAGCTTCTAGTGTCAAGAAACCCTAGATCCAACAATCAACAAAAAGCCTAACACAAAATTAAGCCAATATAGGCAATTTCCTTAAAAAACATTATCAGTTGAATGATCTGAATTTTGATCATTAATGGGAATTATATTTTTTACTGTTGTGTTCCTATGTTTATGACTGTTTATACTAGGTTCATTACTCTCTCTTTCTCTCATTTCTCTCTCATATCATGCAAATACACTGTGTATAATTTTAATTTCTTATCAAACAATATTTCCTTTTTCTTATCTGTATTGCTCTTTTGGGATTCGGGTAGATTATTTGCTCCTCACGAAAAAGGACTGATTTTTTGCAAAAATTGAGGAATAAATTGGCAAATACCAACTGTTGCATGATGTTACAAACTCTGTGTGTGTGTATGTGTATATATATCCTTTTTAATTATTATTACATTCCTGGTAGGAACTGAGTTCTATATCCAAATTAAATATAAGGTTAGTCCAAGACCATAAACTTATTGTCTCTCATGTCTAACCATTGTGGATTCATTTGCAACAATTTATCATATATGCATGATAAATTGAATTCCTTTACTCAATTAATTTGTCTTGATTAATTTGGGAACTTGGTCTGGCTTCTCTATTTATTCTCTATTTAGTGTGATCTCATTTTGTACGAACCTGATTTATACGTCAAGCAAATATTTGAGAAAAAACGAAGTTAAGTTTACTATTATTTCTACTGTTCATTTACTATTTATTTGTTTACAA
The DNA here is from genome assembly GCA_963692815.1 of Nyctanthes arbor-tristis. Classification (NCBI taxonomy): domain Eukaryota; kingdom Viridiplantae; phylum Streptophyta; class Magnoliopsida; order Lamiales; family Oleaceae; genus Nyctanthes; species Nyctanthes arbor-tristis. The sequence goes on along the minus strand of CAVNYN010214517.1, from coordinate 25,024 downwards.
TTCATAAAACAACCGTAAACATAAAATCCTTGTACAGACAAAGACAAGTAATTCAAACGAACACCAAATAATAGATCCGAAATGTACCAGTTTTCAAAGTTTCAGGAACATACATACATATATACATGCACATATATACATACAACCTGCATTACAGAAATCTGGTGAATCTAGCTCTGCTTCTTTTACTTTTGCCTGTTCTATATGCATGGAAATTGACACTTCCATTTGATACTATATGGTGTTGATTTAGGGTTATGTCTGATCTGATGATTTCAGTTATATATATGTTATGATATATATATATATATATATATCTGCTAAGCAGTAGGGTTGCTCTTCCGATCTACAAACACCTGGAATTTGCTATGAAGCTGTTAGGACAATTAGGATTATGATCTGTATGACTGTATCCACTAATTTCTCTCCTTTTCTAGTACTTATCACTTATAAGGTCTCATTTCTATTTCCATAAATAAATGAGTACCTCATTTCTATTTACTAATTAACATCTTTCGACTTTCCAATTAGCTAGTCTGTGACAACTTGTCCAATTGTACCAATTTTCCACCTTGTATATATTTCAATATAGAGTCGAGAGTAATAATAATCCTATATGTGCTTCTTTTTGCAGGTTTGAGGATATAATGGAATGAGTCGGTACATCTTCGCCACAAATATAGAGTAATTATATATCGAAATCTAGCCTATGTAATAGTGAAAGCTAGTTGGAATCAAGAAGAGCAGGTAAGTATCCTAGGAGCAGCTATATATATTACATGAGGAGGGATCTTTAATTTACATCTACTCTATTGCATTAATATGATCTATTGCATTAATATGAACTATTTATGTGTAATAACAAAAGATAATGTTTTAGTTAAGCTCTTTATTCTTGCAATTGAAATATTTAATTTTCTGCACAACTTCCCCTGATATATATATCATCTTGAGTAGAGCTTAAACATCTCGTTGTGAAACTACATACTCATAATTCTTTATAATTAGCTATATATATTGAACTTTTTGAAGATCGGAAGAGCATGTGTTTGCCTTTTCAGTTGAAGGTTGTATTATATATACTGTTGTATAATTAATCATAAAATTGTAGGAAGATAATATTTTTGAATGGAACATTTTGAGTTGGACCTGTGAAGTTTCTTCGAAACCAAAGGCAACAGCAATATGTGCGTGCGTGTGTATAATATTAGATTAAACATATACAGTCGCAGAAATGCATGTTTGATTTCCTACAATATGTGATTGATCGCAAATGTTAATTTGATGTTCAAAGGCACTTTTTTTTTTAATTTATAAAATCCATGCTTTGCATGCATGATTAACTGGAGATTGATGCATGAGAAACTATATGATTTTAATAAAATAATCCAAACCAAATCGTGAATCTAAAATCCAAATGACTGTAAATAATAAAAAAATAAATCTCATCACTTTACCTCCAGATTTCAAAAAGTTTGCGTTAACATTGGTTGATCAAATGGGCCGGAGCTAGGGGTGGCCACCCCGACCCCGGTTAACCGAGTTTACGGAAAAATTGTTTTTCTTACCCTTTAAAAAGTTAAAAAAAATAGTATTTTTGATTAGAGATTGTCAAATTTTGAATACCCTTTCGGCCATCTTTTGACAAGACCACTTTATTATACCTTAAAGCAGTGGATTTCACAAGAGATCGGAAGCTCAAATGCTCAATGAAGAGCTTTCTTTCCCTTTTTTCCCCGTGGTGGGGGTGGTTTTTTTTTTTTTTTTTTTTGTGCGGGTTAACTTCAAGACCGATTGTTTGATGTGTTTAAGCCTCCGTTTTTTGAGGTTTTCCCTTCATGATCTATATTTTGATCACGCAACGGGATCAAGAGTTCACATAAGTTAATCCTTTTGTCGACGTTGTGTTGTCACATTTTTTAATTTGCAATTTCTCAGAGAAAAGAAAATTGTGCCTGGCTCACTTGCCCATGGTATGGTGTACGCACCCAAGCTAGCCCCGTGCCAATGTATGCTTAATTCGACGTCCGGAACAAGACAGATCCGATCCTCTTAATTCACCTCACATCGGGATTCGGGAACTGCTCTCGGGTTTCGGTTCATCGCGCTGCATTTTTTTTGTGCATATAACGATTTTTTCTTTTAAATTGCAAATTCTAACCAAATGTTTCCATTTTGTTAGAATAATGCAAACGGCCACAACATGTAAGTGACAATTCCATATCATCACACAACCAAGGGTTCGTGCGTAACTTCTCTGCCTAAAAGGATATGAATTTTCAACACTTTCTGTTGGTAAACCACAACCATGTGACGTGCTTCGAAGCACGACACGCTGTCATATGACACCATATAGTGTTAGATCGTTTTTACCAAACTAATGTCGTTGTAATATAATCAATAGTTCAATACTATAGAGGACGTTTAGGTGATTTTCAAAGAGAGCTCAAAAGAATGTTGAGTACTCACCACCATTTTATTTTCTTTAACTATATATACACATACATGCACCCCTTTTATAAGTTACATATATTATAATTATTACACCAGAAATCTTTTACCAAATTAACCTAATTCATTTAAATAATAATTAATAAAAGGAAAAAAGAAACAAAAAATTGGATTTCTCATTCTCTCTCTGATCTCACCCCTTTTTTGCAACTTCTGAGAAATTTTGACATATTTTCAAACCAAACCACTTAATCAACGGTTTGCAGAAATCTCAAACCTAAACCAAATCATTTTAACCGGTCTGAGAAAATCTCAAATATAGACCAAATAGTTTGGTCTGGTTTTAAACCACGATTTCATTACAAAGTTTCACATTAAATCATTAATGATATTTGTTAACAAATAAAATGCAAGTTTGCCCCCAAATCTTTTCCCCATTCACTTTAAAAAACATATAATATTTTTCCCTATTATAATGTCCTTAATTAAAATTAAAATAAAATAAAACACAAATAGCAAATTATAATAAAGCTAAATAGAAAGAAAATCGGACAAAATCATGTTCGTGATAGTGACCAACAAATTAATTGTAGAATTGCTTATCACTGACTGATAGAATAGAGACAAAATTAGAACAACTGTCTATAGGCGATGATAGAAGGAGACATATATGTAAGAGATTATGGTGACAGCAATGTGAGGTAGTAACCATGAGAAAATGAGAGAGAGAGAGAGAGAGAAGAAAGGGAGGGGGGTTAAATGGTTGTGGGAGATATAAAGCTAAGGTGCTTTGTGACGCGGTTTCCCGTTTCCATACATGCCACTCAATATATATACATATATATATATATATTTGGGTCGGTCATGGGAATTTGGTTGAAAGGTAAAGCTTGATGGGTTTAGAAATAGCTACAACATTAATTATAATTCGGGAAAAATAGTTGTACCCACTTCAATGACACCAAAAGAAGTTTGGAATGATCATACTAAAAAGTCATTAGAAGTTAAAAGGTCAAGATAAACTTTAATGGAAGCTCCGTGATTAAGTTTAGGTTGGGTTGGGTTGATATAGAATTTTAAAAAATTCAAATTACTAAGTACTTAAGTCATATATTTGTTGCAAAAACTTTGTAGTTTAGTGGCATCCTTGTTGGTTATTTACACCCTTGATCAAGGGTTTGATTTCCCTCCCGTATGATCTCCTTGTAACGTAAAAAAAAAAGGTCATAGATTTGTTGATTTACTTTTTGTCTGACCAAAATCTAAAAGGCGACTTAAAAAACTCAATATAAATTTCTACTTGGAGTTTGATAGAATAAATTGGAACATAATGAAGATTGATTACATTGTCTTGCTCAAAAAAGATTCATTACATTGTATTTGTAGATTTCAAGCGCGGGAAAGTGAAGACTAGAGATAAAAGCTATTATATCAGAAATAGAATTGAAACAAATGAAATCATAAACATGTCTCATGGAACTCAATATATAAGTTTCTGTCAACTTGACAAATGGGTTGTGTATACAATAGAGAATTGGACTAATAGCATTAGGATTTAGTGTTTTCCAAAATTATGGAATGAGCCCATAAAAATAAAAATCATTAATCATTTATTTAAATTTAATTTTAAAAATTATTATTATCCCAATCAAAATAAATTTCTAAGAATTTTTTTAGAAAATTTTCTAATTATTTTTATTGAAAAGTTTTAATTTTTTTTAAAATTTTTTTTGAATGGTTTAGCCAGTTACCAGATTTCAAATATTGAAACCTAAATCGTCAAATCATCTTTGAGCGGTCTGGTTTGGGTCAAAACTGTTTTGTTGACGAGTCTAGTGCGGCACCAAACCGTTGGTTTTCAAACAATTTCAATTTAATTTTCTGATTTCTTGGTTTTTGCTTACAGTCCTACTCAAAACAACGCTTGAATTCTAAATTGACTTTAGTTTGTTATACTCCTTTTAAGTACTTTTCCGGTACAATATTCATTGAACTATCAAGTCTGTCTTTATATTGTTTTGAATCAGTAATATTTTTCTTATTAAAACAATGAAACACCAATTTTGATGCGAGAAACCTTTGTGCACAGATATACCATCCACTCAAAATTCTTTGTAGGGAAAAGTTTAACTGGACCTCCAAAAAAAAAAAAAAAAACTTGAAATGTGACAAAAAAAAAGTACTTCGTGATCAGAAGTGACCTTTGCCTACGAATGTATTTGCTAGGACGAATTTAACCGACAAATTATTATATTGTTATCCGAAGGGTTCATACGAACGGTGAACCTTTTCCCACAATTTTCCAATTTTGTAGTCAAACTCTCTCCCATTATGTTTTCGCCACAAATTTTCCTTACAAATAGCTTTTACATGGATAGGATTTTCCCATAAAAAATGAGTTCTACCAACAGCAAAAAAAAAAAAAAAAAAAGAGACACCATAGGGAAAGTCAAAAGTTCTTGTAGTGATGCAATAAAGTACACATGCCACTCGTAAATATCAAAGCATTGAAAGAAGTAGAGAAGGAATTAACCAAAATATACTTCACGGCAACATAGGATTATAGGAATTATCCAAAATATACCTCACAGCATAAATATGTTCAAGTATTCCTTCTGGCCTATAAAGATAGTCCATTAGTTATCGTCACATAGATTAAAAACAATAGTTAATATAATTGAAATATTATTACCTTATTTTTTTCACATATATCATTATATCTCATTAATTGTTTGAAATACTTTCAATGCATAGGTAGATAATATAAAGTAATAACAATAAATTAATTAGGGGCACACATATATGGAAATAAAAAATTAAATACATGTTCAATATGGTGAGTGAACTATTTTTTTTGATACGGACACAAATGAAATAGTGGACTATCTTTTTAAAATAAAGGGAGTATCTAGTAATAATAACACTACTAACTTAATAAGACAGAAATGTTAGATATACCACGTACCTGAACAGAAGTTTAATAAGTGGTGATTAATTCTCGTGATGTGCCTCCAATTTGGTCCTCTTCAATTTGCGGCTGTAATGTAAATGCAATTATGCAACAAGTCTTGTTCTGGCGCCTGATATATGGTACGTTATAGTACCACATGAGCCATGTGATGTCATAGCGTACCATATGTCGGGCTCTAGATCAATTTCAATTATGCAACAAGGATTGTAGTACTATCATTTAGTGAAATAGATTAAGACACAACATAAAGAAAGGAGCAATTGGTTATCTTGTCAGAGTCTGGCGGCGTTATAACTGCTGCCAAACTCACACGTGTCAAGTTAGTAAAGACGCGCGTCACGTGTAAGAATCAACCAGTGGACTCACTGGTTGCACGCCACGTGCCACGTGCAAGAACCCACCAGTGGAACCCACTGGTGGGTGTCTAGTATAACGTTGTCAGACTTTGACAGGAGATCAAAATCAAAGAAAGGATATCAAATTATAATGGTGATTAATTATCGAAGGTGCATTCTTTAAGTAATTCATCGATGGTTCCTATTCTTCATATATGCAAATATGGTAATAATAACATTATGAGAAAAAGGTTGATTATGGTCACTAATTTCTCACCATTGCTAGCCGGAGCCCGGAGGCTAATCATGATTCATGAGTATTGTTGCCCTTATCGTCACGTTTGTTTCTTTCATGCCTATCCTTAATGAAACCAACAATTGCTCCTAACACAAGTACTATCCCCATCAAAGCCATATCCTGCAAGTGTTGACCAATTCCATTGTTGGATTTCCTCTCTCCAGCTCCAGCCATTGAAAACCTGAAAGAAAAAATCACCTTTTTTGTTACCCAAAAAAAAAAAAAAAATTCCACCAAACATAGCCCTAATGAAAAATATAAGAGGATAAATACAAAAATTTATGTTTACACTGTTCTAGAAGACCACCAAATAGAATTAACTCGCAGGAAATATAAAGAACGAAACTAGAAGGGTTAATTAATTCACTAATAGAAACAACATGTTAAAAAAGAATTGAAATCCTTCAACCCTCGGTAGCAAAACTACAATTTTTCTACATTATGAACACATGAAAGATGACAATAAACGCTATAAACCAAAAGGAAAAAAAAAAAAAAGAATTCATGTAAAACTGAAAACTTACCAAGATCTGAGTGCTGAATTCCAAAATTCTAAGCTCGCTGAAACTGTGATTATTTCGATTTTCCAATCCGAATAGTGAACCATTTTTTTGTTTGTTTGGAGGGGTGGGGGGTGGGGGAGTATTTCTATAGCGGACTCCAAAACCGGATTTTTAAATCCATTTTAATTTTATTTTAATTTAATGCCATGTGTGGAACGGTCGAGAACCCGACATTCACAAAAGAGACTTTGACATAAATAAATTTCGGGTGGCTCCAATTATCAATTGATCTACAAATAAATTTAGTAAAGAATCGTGTTCTTTAAATCAAACCAAGCGGTCTTTATTTATCTTCATAAAATAAAATCAAATAAATTCCTTTGTCCATTCCATACGAACACACCAATTTTCCTTTTTAATTATTCAATCCGCTGTCTTAATAATAATGCAATGCAATTATCCTCAACAACCACATGGACTCCTATCAAAAGCAATTTCCTAATAACCTCTTTTTTGTTTTTTTTTCCTACTACTTTCCTAATAATTTGTGTATTGCCTTCATTGCCCTTGAAAAGGGGCAAAAAAAAAAAAAGCAAAAGAAAAAGTATTGCCGTCACCGCTGAAACCCCCAGCTAAATTTCTCTGACATTTATTAATTATTAACAAAATAAATTTTTGGAGACAGAAAACATGAAGCTAAAGAAGCATTTTCAAATGGCATAATAATACATAAAACCCCTGACAATTTTATTTTGCCCACGCAACATGTGTGTAACACATAGCGCACATCTAGGCTATAAGTGTGGGGTGCTTGTAGCCTAGATGTTTGGCACATATACACGCATGCATAATAACATGCATGCGTGTAGGCAAAATAAAATCCTTCTATAAACCACATGATAAAATATCATGTTTTTTAAATTGTATTTGTATAAGATGATGAAAAATTAATTCAGCAATTATATAATTCGTGTGATACGTACTTTTTTTTTTACTAATCATACCACATTTTTTTGTTAATGTGAGCATCCCCAGACTTTGTAAATCAAATAACTACTTTTGCTTTGCATTCGTAGTAAAAAATGATGGTGATATCAACAAGTTGTAATAACAAAAATTAAAATAATAAGTGTGTACACACGCTCTTATCAACAAGTTGCAGGGTGAACTAATAAAAAAAAAAAAAATTACATGCCCCATTGCTGCATATCTCCATCATATTGTTACATGTATGTAATTGTTTAGCACAATAATAATACGCCAATTTGATGGCAAGAAAGCGATATTGATGTGATTATATGTAATATTATTGATTAAAACAAAGAATCAAGGGTTAATATTTCAAAGAGATTTGATAGAATACGGGGCGTAGTCACGTAGGTACCCACTGGGCCTAGGACCGACTAATTTTTTTTTAAAAAAATTTTTACTTGTAAAACAAAAAAAAGAAAAAAAAAAGGAAAAACAAGAATTTTATGATGCCTACATGTATGCGGGTTATTATAATGTCTACATGTATACGTCGCATCCATCTAAACAACATCCAACCCCTACTCTACCCTTGACGTCCAACTTAAATGAATGCCACATATACTAGGTACGCATAATAACTAACCTACCTGTATGCATAATAAATTTTTTGAAAATTATACAAATAGTTTAGTCGTGTGTTTCACGACTCAACCTACAATACCCGCTGGCTATGCCACTGGTAGAATATATTAGTGATGCTTAGTTCCCTTAACGACGATCGTTATAAGAGGTATAAGTAACCCAAATCCACATTTATAAACGATTTATATATATATATATATATAGTGCGATTTTTTTTTTTTTTGACATTATAGTGCGAAGGTATTTAATATGCATCATCAATCGTGGATTTACCGAAGAAAACGTTTTTTAGAATTTCCCAACAACTCAGTTCCAAAAATAAAAAGTGATTTACCTAAAATAAATAAATAAATATAAATAAAGTGATTGTTTGGCTAAGCTTAAAATATCTACTCAAGAGTTTACTTAATTTAAACATAAACAAACTTATTATAGTCAAAGTTAATTAATAAGATAAAAGAAACTTACTTCAGAATAATTGTATCTTGGTGTACCAATCTAGCAGTGCCACTAGTTCTTTATAACACTAGCAGTCTAGAAATGGTAACTAACTCTCCATCAACGAGATAATTAGAGCATCTCCACTATACTCTTTAAATGCAAAAATTAAAATATGTTCTCTATGATGTAAAAGATACTCTTTAAAAATAAAGAGACTATTAGAGATACACTTATTTGTTTTTGAGATCGGAAGTTCCTAGGAAGGAAGACATTCACCAACGAAATAAGAAATCATTGTTGATAGAATAATTCCACCATATGTTGTGCTTACTATTAAAATTCATAAATAAAATAAAATAACATAGGGAAATTAATAAAGATGTTAAAGAAATTCAAAATTCATTTAAAAACGAGTCTTATTGTGACTCAATTAAAATAAGTTCCAACTTGGGCAAACAGGCTTGGATTCAAGAAAATAAGCAGGGGCGCCGCTATTCAGCATAATAACGAGCGGTGCCGACAGAAGATGAAGGCACAACCACAAAACATGCCAAAAAGAAGACTTTTATTTTCTTCGTTGATCCATACAAAAAATCATGGGACGACACATATTATATTTAGATCTTTTCTTAAACTGAACTTTGGTGGGTGCTGGAATTCTCATTTTCTCAATATCCAATACTTCACACTCCAAGAGGGATCGTTTTCAATACTATTTTCTTGATTCATGCCCTGCTTAAAAATTACTTGTTTTGGTACTCGAATTTATTGTGGATTTAGCTTTCTCTCTGTATAATATTGTCAAGAAAAGCATGTAAAATGTAAAATTGATAACAAAATTATCTAAGGAGATTGAAATTAAAAAGATTACACTGGTGTTAATCAATCTTCAGTTGGTTGCTCCTGAATGCTCTCTAAATGAGGCCTCCATATGCCGACACGCCCTCGTCTTCGATCTCTTTGTGTCGATACCTTCTCCTTCAGAATGTCACTCAAGTATCTATCCGACGACACGACAACCTTATTTGTCGTGCCAACAACGTTGCTAGAATTCTTGGAAACATCGGTTTCGCGACTTTGATCGCACACTTTCTTTTTCCTTCTCGTTAGTGATCTCGGTCGACTTCGGGTACTACTCATTTCGGTTGCTACGGGTACGAGAAAGTAAATCTTCCCACGTCGAAGTTCTGTGTCCGGAGAAACCAAAACAATCTTCCGGCAAATCCCTTCTCCAGACGGGGATGAAGAGGGCTTCTTTAGTACATGATTTGGATGCGATTTCATGATCTCTTTTGCTCTAATGTTGCCACTTATCTCCTGGACCCGACCATTAGCATGGACTACTCGAATCACATCGAGTGCGCCGCACGGTAGAATGCAAGATATGCAACATCTAATGGTGTCCTTCATAGAGATTTGGAGGTCGAGGAAGAGGAAGAGGCCAGAAGAGGAGGAGGAAAAGATTATATATGAGAGGAGATAGTGGCATTAGAGCTTCTTGGAACAAATAATAATGTTTTTATTATATGCTTTTAGCACTCTCTTTTTTCCTTATTTAGTGCTTGAAATTTTTCACTTGTGGATGAAATCAATGGGATTAATTCATTAACAATTGGTACTTCGCCTTTTGGATCCATGATTCAGCCTTTCACAAATATCCCCTCCTTCACTAAGTTCAATAATTTTATTTTGATAGCTTGTGGGCTTATGAAGACACATATTATTTTGCATGATTTGTGTTGTCAAGTTAGTTGATTCGCGACACGTTTTTGAATTGAAATTGCCATTTGTTAGCATCACATACGACTAAGAAAATTTAATGTATGTAGGGATAAAAATAATTCGTTTCTTTTGATCTATCATCATCCTGTTGCTAGTGATAAATTCTCGTTTATGGATAAAGCGCACTATACTAAGTTTTCTTACATGATCTTGGTGGGTATAGTGTACGGTCCCCATTTTTGTGTGTGGATATGTGATTTTTGCTTTTTCTTTTATTGGTTAATTTGCAATGAGTTTGTGAGAGGAGAGGGGATTGTGATCTTTCAATATCTCCAAGCGAAGATAATGTGGACCTTGGGGCCTTTCAATGGAAAGTGATATTGGACTTCTTTTTCAAGAGAAATTGTCCGGTTTTTCCAATATGAATGTCAAATTCAATGGGCTTAAAACACGGGTGAGAGGTAATATAAAGTGACATATAAGTGACGAAGTTTCAAGTATCGTTAATCATGCTCTTGTGCTATTGGATGACAACTTTTCTTGCTTTTCAAACTCTTGGTTAATTAGTGCTCTAAAAAGTTCATTTAGATTTCATTTATGCTCGTAAAATTTTGAAACTAATTGGTTATATTATTTGCCACGGCCACTTTATGCATTTATTATGCTTGTGCACTTGGTTCTCACTCATAAACGTGTGAATTGGGTCACCTTAGCAGTTTGTCATACTTTACGCTTTCTTAGGGATTTGTAGTTTATCAATAAAATATTTATATATAGCATTAACATAACTAGATTTACAGATTCAACATATGGTACTAATCCGTTAATTCTTACAGAAAATACGTGCAATACTTCCCTTATTTCAGTTCATAATGATATATAAACAAATACAGAGACTTTATATTAAATGATATGTAATTCTAGTAGGTTCTTATTTTGGGTGTGTTAGGAAATGCTTAATGCTTTTACAAGGATCTTTTTTTTTTTCTTTGTCCACATTCAATGGCAGTCGCCCTTGAAAAACGACTTTTAAAAGAAATTACTTTTCATTAACTCTCAGAAAAATAAAAAACTATAAACCACTTGCATATTTGATATTAAATTGAATGTGTTTCAGAAACTTCAAAAGAATTCAAAAGTAAAATGATGGGTCAAGGGGAAAATTGTTCTTGTAGATGTATCCAAACAATTCGTTAAATGATTGATTGTATCCCTGCCCATTTTGGTAAAAGAAAACAAGTTAGGTTAAACAGTAATTATTCGATTGTCAGTTAGTATTTGGCCACAACAATTACTAATGGAAAAGATGGACCACTCATTAAGCGTTGAGGTAAATGCTCATCCATAAGACCCAAGTCTACAGAACGGGCATTTGAGATGCTCATGAAAAAACCCATAGCATCGACCCACTCTCAGCTGGTACCATATTCATATTCCTTCGATCATTTGTAAACAACAATGGAATAATTAATTACTTTTTCTACAATTAAAAAAAAAAAACTTTTTAATTTTTTATACAATAGACTTCTGCCCATTAGCCTAAGACGAAAGAACTTAATCATTGTAGTATTTGTTCGAACTATAATAAAATAATTATTACTTGGAATCCTAGACATATCAAAAGCAGCTTTAGATCTATGCTTCAAACACTGGCCAAACAGCAAATTTTCTTACAGCATTATTGTTAAAGAAACTTGGATCCACGTCAACACGGCACATCTGCTTCCGGGATGCCACATGCACTAGGTCCTCAACACGCCCGATGTCTTGTAGACGAGGTTATTCTTTTCTTGGTGATTGACTAGACTAACTTGGGAGTTTTATTACTATAAGGCTTCAAAAGTCGTTGTCGTTTTGATCAGACGAACAGGAAGCCGGTGGAGGTGGTTGAGCTTTCATGTTGCTTCAACAAGAACTCGGAGACCTGAGAATGTTCGTTTGCACGTTATTCAGAACATTGGGAGGCTCTTTTTACTCAATAGCTTGGCCTTGAGCGTATCAATTGGGCTCTTCTGTAACACGCCCCATCCCAAATCATCCTGACAGACCTAACACATGGCGCGTGTCGACGATGGATACAAACTTATCCTAGACCTACGACTGAGACGAACTGAAACTTGATTTGAAACTATATAAATTTTTTGGCTTAAAATAATTCTATAAAAATTTTGAGAGAGTTACCATACAACCTGAAAAGATACGAACACCTCATTCATACAAATCATATAAAATAAAATATATATACTCTTTCCTTCAATAAATTAACCAATCACCAATTGTGAAATTAGAACACTTTTCAACATATTTAAATTTAAAACAATTATCAATACCAAAATGCACGTGGAGAAATACAATTGCGCAGTATGAAAATTAATTTCCAACCATGGTTAACACATATGTTAAAAGTGTAACGAAAATATTAAATTGATACAATACAATAGTAGCTTGCTGAAAACACCACAGGCAGTCCAATATTTAAGCTAAGTTAAATATGTTTAACTTATCTTAACCCATAAATCAAACTCAGTACTTAAAACCCTAGCATCTTAAACAATGCCCACACTTCATGAATCTTATGTATAATTAACCTCATATATAAAACCATTATTTCCCTTTTAATATAGCTCATATTTAATCCATATAGCAAAAACACAATGTAGAACAATTAAATTTTTTTTTTTTACCTCTTAAAAATAAGGTAAAATCGTAGAACACATGTAGATCAATAACCCACTTCGAGTTTTGGCCCAGATCACCCTCATTTTCTTTCTTTTCTTCCTATTAGTTAACAACCTGAAGATAATCGGTCTCGATGAAGTATCTACTATATTAATTAAAAACGATAGGAACGTTTGATGATATATTCAGTAAAATTGATCAGCGAGATCATGGTAAGGTAGAGATGGCCTTTAGGAAACAGCCACCAACTCTCCCTTCGACGATGCCTTTGAACCATATGCTGCACAGGACTGTGATCACTTCTTGGCATTTGCCTCAATGGAAATCGTCTCACGCCGGATATTTTAGATATATAGAATTGCACACAAACCATATTGTAAAATCTCCGGCGTTCTCCTTAGAAAATCTCATGATCTAGAAGGATTAACCATTCCTTAACTTATATTATTGACAGGAAGAGCAACATCAAAACTAGACACAATGTTGAATTAAATGACATTATGACAAGTTTTATGATGCAGGGCTTCTTGTGTGTACCATGGAAAGAAACCAAAATATGTAATTATCAGAGATAAAGCATACAGCGATTTACTAATCTTAAAAATACGTTTGGTATGTTCATAATAATGAGGAAATCAAGAAACGATGGGAAGCTACAAACAATATAGATTCTGCAAACAACATAGGCATCAGGCAGGCAGGCATGCCCAACACAAGAACAACATAATTGAATCAAATACAGAAATCGCTTAAAAATTATTGAAGACATCAGACAGTGTAAATAGTAGAGGAACTCTGACATCTAGCAAGGAAATAGTGTAGATATCATTTGCAATCATAGGCAGCGATTGTGATTTGCCCAAATTTGTACCTCGAGATTTACTTCCGCAAGTTTTTGGAAGTTTTTGAGATGTTCTTATACCCTCCAGTTCAATGGCCACTTGTTTTATAGTAGAGACTATTTTTTCCGTTCAAATTTAAGCACATGCGCGTTAGTTTGGCCACTGCGTCAACCTCTTCTTTTTTTCCCTTGCTCTAGAACTTGGGAATCAAGAATTGTTTCAAGTTTATTTCCCAACATACATATCAAAAATCTTGTTGGCAAATTTCTTTCCTCTCCCATTCTATCAAAAGATATTGGCCTTAACCCTGTCAAGAGTTCAACAAAAACAACTTCAAAACTGTAGACATCACTTTTTTCAGTGAACTGACTTGATTGAAAGTATTCTGGATCTAAGTATCCAAATGTCCCTTTTATAAGGGTAGTCAGATGAGTTTGGTCCACCGAGATTGGCCTTGAATTTCCAAAGTCTGAGACTTTGGCTACATATTTTTCATCAAGAAGTATTTTGGTTGACTTAATATCTCGGTGATAGATGGGAACTGAATTTGCGGAATGAAGATAGGTAAGTGCTTCTGCAACTTCGACTGCAATTTTCAAGCGCATGTTCCATGGAAAGGGGAATTCTTGAACCTCATCATGGAGACGATCAAAAAGAGTTCCATTGGAAATGAATTCATATACTAGCAAAAGAACTTCTTTTTCCAAGCAATACCCCCAACATCTTCCGACCACATTTCTATGGTTGATTTGGGAAAGCATGACAACCTCGTTAATGAATTGCTCCACTTGGTTTTCATCTACTAACCTGGATCTTTTCACTGCCACAGCTCTTCCATCAGGTAACATACCCTTGTAAACTGTCCCTTGACCTCCTTGACCAAGTATTCGACTTTCATTGAAGTTGTCAGTGGCTCTCTCTAACTCCTTTATAGTGAAAAGTCGTATTCTTTCGAGTATGCCTTCATGCATTAACATTTGTTCATGAAAGAGATCGGAAGAGCGTCGTATGCTTCTTCTCTTTTTTATAAACTCGTATAACCGGAAGCAGATAAATGATAATAGTAATAATCCCATTCCAGCACCCAAGCCCACTCCTGAAAGGGTCAACACATAAATGCAAAGTAATTGAAAACACAAACTTCACATCTCCTTTCCTTTTGGATATTGAAACGAGTCTATATATTGTCGAATATGGAGAAGGTGGTGGAATTCGTGGGTGTCATGAAATATGTGAATAAATATGTTTAAATTAATTTTTATTTTAAAATGAAAACAGCAAAATTAATTAAGGCTGAGTATTGACCGTAAATTACCTAGTGTAAGTTTCATATGGGACCTTGGCTCTAAAATGCAACAGGTACCATCTTTTGTGCCATCACCGTAGTAACTTAGAGAGAAGATGATCATTTTACTTGAAAATGAATGGAAAGACATGTAGGAAAAAAGGGGAAAAGTGAGAAAGAGAAGAGAGATAAAGAGAAGTTTAAAAATAATAATAAAATAATGTTGAACAATGTGTTGATGGATGTGGGAATGTAGAAAGGAGGTTAGAAATAATGATGAAAAAATAGTAAAAAAGTTGAAGATTCATGCATGGCCTTAATTTAAAAAGACTTTTCAACTTTTTTTTTTTTTTGATATACTGGGGATATTGGGGAAGGGAGAAGAAAATAGGGAGTAAGGTGTGGTTCTATTAATCATTGTAGCACTTAGTTGAATCACCTCAATTTGTTAATCAGAATATTATTTGACAAAAAAAGGGGAGAAAAACTAAGTACCGGTATGTCCGTACGCTGTGCAATTTAGACCATTGACAATTAGTTACAAACACCGCAGGACTCGGACTCGCACTCGCACTCGCACTCGCACCCGCACCCGCACCTTATAAAAGCCAGTTTGACCGGGGGAAGCAAATCCAAACGTGTCGACTTAACGTAAAGACTAATAAAGACTATTGATTTGATTTAAACTTCAAATTTTACATGTGTGGTTATATAATTATACCAATTGGAGTTAATATTTAAAATAATGTGAAAATTTAAATAATTTTAAGGAGACATATTTATTTACTATAAATAATCGACATAAGTTAGTTTTTTCAATAAAAGCACTAATTAAGCTACAACGTCGTTTTTAGGCGTCCATCTTATGTAGCTAGTGGGGGTTTGGAATCCCCCTACCATTTTTATGAATATCTCAAAAACTAGTACAACTCAGGAGGGGGTATAAAACATGACCTTCAACTGAATATAAAATAAATGAAAGTAGTAAATAAGGAGGTACTACCTTCCTAATACTAGAATCAGTAAGAATAATAAATAAAACAATAACTAGGGTAAATATACACATGACTCAAAAAATAAAGAATTAAGTTAGACTATATGCTCTTTACCGAGGGAAAACAATGACGGTCCATCTGTAGAAGTCTATGAGTTACTTAAGGCAAATCATGAACCCCATATTCTGTGTAACCCTGTCTGGTCCAATTGTCATAAGCAAGAGCATCAACAACCTAATTGCCCTCGCGGAAAATGTGAGAGAGCCTACCTCTGTCAAAGTAAAGCTGCTGCCGAATGCGCTGAATAATGAGCTGAAGATTCCAAGAACCACTTTCGTGAAGAATGCAATGGATAGCGACCTCAGAATCAGCATCCACCCATAAATCTGATATACCAAATGACCTAGCCAATAAAATACCATCAAGGATAGCGCGAAGCTCAGCCTTTAAAATCATACAATTCTCGTAATCAATAGAAAATGCACGAACACAACGTCTCCTAGAGTCTCTGATAATACCACCTCCATCAGCTCCATCAACACCACATCTATCTGTGTTCACCTTGTGAGATTCCATAAATTGTCTCCGCCAAAAAACTAAAACAAAAGGGGAAGTAGGAAGAGAGGAAACAGAAATGCCAAACTTGGAAACCAAATCAGTGTCCCCTCTTCAGTGTGTGAAGCGAAATGCTATGCCAATATGAAGAAAAGATATAGCTCGATGCACACAACAAATAATCCTCCTAGTATCAATAGCTATGTCTCTGTATTTCGCATCATTCGCGCCCTCCACAAGGGTTAGTTGG
The DNA here is from genome assembly GCA_963692815.1 of Nyctanthes arbor-tristis. Classification (NCBI taxonomy): domain Eukaryota; kingdom Viridiplantae; phylum Streptophyta; class Magnoliopsida; order Lamiales; family Oleaceae; genus Nyctanthes; species Nyctanthes arbor-tristis. Next base: position 8,083 of record CAVNYN010214517.1, on the reverse strand, counting down.
CAAGCATAGATTGATTGTTTATTGGTGAGTGTCAAATCTAATAAATAATAATAAACTTAATCTTAAATGTAAAAACTGCAGTAGTGGTGAGTAAGGTCATATGCCAGAGATTAGTGAGATTTAATTCTTCAAAATTGAAACCACTAAAATAAAAGGGGATATTTTGATTTTGATGAACGTAATAAAATAAAATAAAATAAATTTAAGCAAAAAATTTAAATATAAAAATTCTAAAAATACAAATTGATAAGAAAATAATATATGTGACAAATATCAAGCCTAAAGTATAATATCAGAATTGATTTTAGCGATTGATCATTGATGCAAAGATGAACTTTATCATTTCAATAAACTAGTTATTGTTATTGATACTATCGAATATAAACATATCTTTACTTACTTTTTAGATAACCAAGATAAGTTCATTGATTATTTCTTTTGTTAATAAACAATCCTATAGACATTTTTAGGATTTAATTTATTAACAATATTAAGCACTAGAAAGATAATCAATTCTAACCAATGAATAAACACACTTACTTCAATTAAGTTAGGTTATATATTCCTGTAACATGAATTGAATACCTTAATTGTAATCAATATGTTATTTTATCACTTAGACTAGAATTTTCTAAACAATTACGGATCTAAAATTCTAATTAGCAATATATTATTCCAACGATTAAACAACGTGCACTTTGTATAATCAATCAAAATAATAATATAATTGAACACAAAAAATATATAAATAGGTATCGATCTTATAATTGTTGATGAATTAAAACTTCAAAAACCCTTGTACCGAAAAAGTAAATAAGCTATCACGGACAAAGAACGAAAATTCCTAAAGAATTCCTCTCTTTTTCCCCAGTGTGGACGTGCAGAATATGAAGAATGAATTCGGCCAAAGTCTTTTCTTTCCTTGCACACGTGACCAAAAAATATATGGAAAGAGTCTAAAATCTAGCCATAGAAATCCTTTTTCAGGTCTCCAAAAATTGGTAAGTCTCCCAATTATACTTCAACTCTAGTGTATTTCTTTCTTCCAAAAATAAAAGAATTAATAAATAAAATATCTCTTATATTTATACAAATAAGCTCTCAGAAATATTTACAATCTTCTAAGAATAATTTCTACCTCGACAAATATTTTTTGGAGTCGACTGAACTTCCTTCTCCGAATTTACTTAAGTGTAATATCTTCTCAAAACAAGAGTACACATACCTTAAACAAAATTCATTTCGGATTGGAGAATTTCTTGAGCTCTAATTTCTTTTCTAAAATTTGTTGAATTGTGTCCAATTTAATTCAGCTCCTTCATCTATTCCACAAGACATAAATTTCAATTAATATGTAAATATTAAATATTTAAAATAATCAAAGTATGAGGAAAATAACATCACTTATATCACATTTATGCACTTTATAATTTATATACAAGTGATGGATTTGAAGCATGTCACTTTTTATGTCAGATAAACACGTCTTCTTAAAATTATTGTAAAAACTTATATCACATTAAATATGTGGCTTAATAATGTATTGTCATGTGTCTAAAATTTGAAATTTAAATTGGTTGATAAATAAAATTTATTTTTGAATGGTAGCCAAACAAAAGCTTAAATGATTTTTTTTTTTTAGCATAACAAAATAAGGAACTGTAGATGTGGAGAATCAAACTCTTAATTAAGGGTGTGGAAATCATATTTGGATGTCCACAAAACACATATGCCTTGGCATAATGATGGAATTGTAGATGAAGCGAACCAAACTCTTATAATTAAAAGTGTGGAAAGCTGATTTGGATGTCAACAAAACACATAGGTCTTGATATAATGATGGCTTTATTGTATACTCGTCAATGGACTTTCTATATCAATTCGCGTAATGTTAGCATATCGATAATTCAAATTAAAAAGAAGTTTACAAGACTAATATATAATCAAAAATATATGTGCAGTGTGGTTTAAATTGTGACTCACTGGTTAGGATGTTTGCGTTTTAAGACGGAGGTTCCAGATTCAAACCACACATGGCCATCCTTAAATTCCCCCACCTCCCGTCCCCTATTTCCCCGTTGTATCAAAAATATGTGATTAAATAATCCCTCATCACTAATATATAAAAAAGGATATTATATTGACAGTACACTTTTCTATATTCACACTATTTAAGTTGCACTTTACATCATCGACATCTACGAGTTATTACGTTTATATTCCTATATTTTTCTCCCAATGCTTTTATCATCACCCTTTATCGACTAGTATTTATTTTATCCAGAAAAAATTTTTGTTCAAAAAATTTGTTAAAAAATTCCTGTAAGTATTTTAAACAAATAAAAAATGAAAAATGGTTAACACTAATTAGCTAATCTTTTCCCATTTCCAAAATTACGCTAATAGAAATTTTAGATAACAAGTTCCAAAAACATACTAATGTGATAAAAGCTTTAAGGATATAAATAAATAGTTAATTAAAGTTCATGGGTAATTATTACTGTAAAACTCTCTCTCTCTCTCGACACAATTAAACAGGGGTTTTCCCTTGTGCCCTTGACTTTTTTATTAATATATATATATATATATTGAATTTAATGTCTTGAGTATGGTATTTAATTTGTTCTGATTCAGTTTCAACGAAATAAATTAGATAAACAAAAATAATAATTTTATAATGGCTAAATTCTGGTGCAAAATTAATCTCATGCTGAGAAATACAATCAAACGTTGGCGTTTATAACACAGAAATTGAGAAGACCAAGATTTGTCGCACCATGCAACTCTTTATCGAACATTCACTTTGTATATCTAATTTACAATACCAAACATACAAATATAGAATATTAATCGTCTCATGTTTAGATATGAAAATAAAATAAGATAATAATAGCTAACAATAAAAAATTGAAATTAATTTTATGTTAAGTTTTTTGGGGTATTTTGTTAGAGGTAAATTATTCCAAATCATAAGTAGAATGATACATAAGAAAGAGTCAATTGGTTTAGATGGCGTTAAATTAAGCTGCCTCTGCTGATAAGATCTCCAGTTCGGCCCACCACAGTGGAGAAAGTCTTGGAATCGCAACTTCAGGAGATATATCAGTGACCTCCCTTAACTTTTGAATTACATCCTTAATCGTGGGTCTCTTCTGTGCATCTTGTTGAATGCAATCTTCAATAACCTCACAAATAATATCAAACTCGTTCTTTTTGAAGGATTTCAAAGTCGGATCAACCAAGGCAGTGCTCTTATCATTCAAGTGGTCAGCAGCCTAGAAAAAGTTGGAAGTATAAGCTTACCATTGAATTATAAAAATAAACTTTAGAGCAGCTTGGGAATGCTATTTGCAAAAATAATAAATAAACAAATACAAGTGATTTTATGTTATTGATTTTTCAAAGTCCATAGGGTATAGTCCTTCTATGAAGTCCATCGGAGACCATTTTATAGCGTCTAATGGACTATGTGACAAGCCCCTATTGGTCTAAAACTAGACAACTGGTCCTATAAGCAACCAACCTACCCCCTTACATTGTCAGCATCCAATTTTGGTTTCTTATGGAACTAGCCGTTCTCGTTCTATCGTTTCTGATAGTAACAAACATATGTGCTCTTCCGATCTCCCATAGTCAGCATTTTTTACCACTTAAACTCCGAATAATACACCAGCAAGCATTCCACATTTTAATACTATTTAACTAGACGGCCATTGGCCACTCTTCATTGGTAATGCATATTTCTTCCATTTCCACTTTGGGCATTGATTGGTTCCATAGTAATAAAGTTGCCCTTTCTAATATGAAGTGACTCTGTTGACTAAGAGGACTTTGTCTTTTAACCCGTAAAAGTTTTCAATGACAATAAAGAATTTTTCAGTCAAGGAGCATCAAGAAACAAGGTTTTTAACTTTTACATGACAAGTCTACATATAACCTTATTAAGATACGGAAAGAAAATTCACTTAAAAAAAAAAAGCTTTTAAAAAGATAACAAGAGAGTTACACCGTCCTCGATTGCGCTATCAACGAATAAGGAAAGGCAACTTCATCTAATGTCTTACACTCAACCTCTAAGTTGCCTCCTTTTGTTGAACGTGAATGAGCCACGATCCAGAGGTAACATCTCTTCACATGATAATCATACCATGTAGGACGGTGCAAGCTAATGTTCAACTTGGTTTTAGAGCAATCAAAGAACTAAATGTGAAAACGAAGGCTTATTGCACTTGAAACGGTTTATTCAAAAATAATATCGAAATAAATATATTTCTGCTCCCCAAACAACTTAAGCTATCAGACAAAGTGATTCAAACTCATTCAAAATGCAAAAGTTACTCAAATTGAAGCCACATTAAAAAAAATAATAATAAACAAAAAAAAAAACAAAGAGTATTCAAGGGACATTTGCCCAATTTACCAGAGGATTGTGTTCCTTTGAGCACGGGAGCTTTCCAGAAATGATTTCAAGCAATAGGATTCCAAAACTGTAAACATTTGTCTCAAGATCAGCAAGTGGTGGAAGTTCAGAGTGGTCCGACTCACTTTCACCTGTGTTCTTTGACTTGGCGACGAGTTCTGCCCAAAAACCTAACTCTGCAATCTATTTAACAAAAATGCATAATGTTGTTTAAATGAGCTAAACATCTATCTAACCATAATATGCATATAGACATAAATAATATCAGTATTCTATCAACATTAACAAGGAGGGTAAGAGCCGTTACTTTAGCAGCATAATCATCTGTCAAATATATATCTCTTGAGGTCAAGTTGGAATGTGCAATTGGTGGATTCAAATCATGCATGTGTTGAAGGCAGTAAGCTATTCCCATGATTATCCTTATCCTAACATTCCAATCAAGATGCTCAACTTCTTGAACTGAGAAACACAATAAAACGTCTTATATCATGGAAAAAGAATTAAATTTTCAAAACGAATAACTACATATATGACCAGTAAAATTACCATGTAGGTGCTCAGAAAGAGTTCCATTTGGAGCATACTCAAAAACCATCATCCTAATGAAAGGTTCATTTTCGTCACAATATCCAAGGAGATTAACATAATTCTTGTGGTTCACTCGAGATAGTGAGTCAACCTATTGAAGTGACAAAAAGAACATAATCACATTAGATGACATAATATGAAATGATCATCATATATTAACAATTAAACTTTCAGTTCAAAGATTGTCAATTAACCTTCTTCCGAAAAGCTATTTCCGAGTGTTTTGACCAATGCTTTAAAGAAGTTATTGTGGTTGAAACAACGGCAATCTCAACTCCACTTGATAGAGTTCCCTTGAATATTGTGGCCACATTGTCATATGTGCTAATAATATTACTGAAATCCTCGCATGCTATTTCTAGCTCACTTCCGTTTAATTTAGGGACCCCTGCAAATCCAAGCATGTAAACAAAGTTCATATTTTCCAATCTAAATTATGTATAATCTCTAATTAGGAAAATAATACAAAGGCAGTAGGTATATATCTACTTAACAATCTAAGCTACTTAGTCATTCAACACATTAAGTAGACATCACCTGCAATAGCAACTATTCTAACATTGCATGACAAATCACAATCCATATTTGCTTTAGGGCATCATGATCCGCTAGAGTATTTTGAATCCACATAAAAAGATTGAAGCCAAGAATTAAGATGTTAACTCCTTTGAAAAGTAAAAGATTTCAATAGCAAGTAAAACTAAAGATCAATAGAAAAAGTAAAAGTAACCAAAATGAAATCCAATAAACCCAATAGTGGATAGTATCGTGCTTCTAGTAACGATTAACTCTTTTTTTTCAAAGAAAAAAAAAGGTAACTATTAACTCTTGAAGCATTATATATACATATATGTCTACATATGTGGGATTTTTTGAAAGCTTAAGCTTTTCACACTAATTACTTCAATATCGTGTGCATGCACACAAAAAGTCATGTTTCAAATGGGTTAGCCGCCCCTTTACTTATATATATATATAATTTGTACATATTGCACATATAAGATTTTTAATGTTCAATATAGCTTCTACCAGGGCATTGATCACCATACTTATAACCTTATATTTCTACAAATTAGGCCCCATAGGCTTAAATACCTTTACCTCCTGTGAATGGATAGTGGAAATTCATTACATTTTGAGACCTAGGATTATCCTTGCAGAATGTTTTATGACAAGTACTCGGCAAACCTTCTAGTCATATTTTAGTAAGTATAATATATTGTCATAAAATTGATCTAGACATTCCTCTTAACAAAAGACTTTTGCTTGGTTTATTTTTAATATTTTGTATCTTTCTAGAATCTTCCATAAACTTATTTCAACTCCCCTCAAAGTTGCCCACCTACACTTTCAACCAACCATGGTGGCTGGTTATGCCCCATGTGTCCAACCTTCTAATAAATCTACAACTTCCGATCTCAGTAATGTAAACACTAGTTTCTAATGTCAAACGCACAAACCTAATCAGGACTAGATGTTAAACTAGTTACAACTATTGAGGCTGATCTTAAGAACCATACTTATTAAATTATTATAAAACGAAATCCACACAATTTTGTAATAGGTAAAGCAACCAAAAAAAGAGTCAATAACTTATTTAAAATTATATCAAAATAAAATACTTATTACAATTACAATATCAAATTCAAATAGCTATAGTAGAATGCAAAACACTAATTTTGATTTATTTGATACTTGTTTGAAATATATATCATTTTGTTTTACTATGCAATTTCGAAATTGCTTATACTTTATTAATGGTTTATTTTTATGTCATTTTAACTCTTTAACTTTTTCTAATTAAGTAGTTAGGCTTACGCCTTGCCTTGAAAGGGGAAAAGAACTACAATATATAATTAGCTTTCAACAGCTTGTCAGATAACAAATATCTCTTCATTCGATTGAAAGATTTCATAAACGACACCAAAAGTTTCAAAAAAATAAATAAATAAATAAAAGATATATAAGTCTAAATATACTAAAAAAATCAATGTTTCATGATGTATCTCTCCATCTTGCTTGTACAGAATCAAGTATCAACAAATCCTTATCCAGGCAAGGTTTTAATGGAAAAATGAACCTATCTTACCTATGATGAGGTGCATCGAAGACAAAATAATTTGGGTTTTCACCTAAAAAAACTGAAGAATTCTGAGAATTTTCTCCCTTGAAAATAATGATGAATTACACCTAATATATACACTAATGAGTGGCTGGCATACCAGTCCACATAACAAGGAAACAGAATTCCTTTTGAATTAGGAATCCCACCAAAATGGGAAGCTAAGAAATCTACAAAATCTAATCAAGGAAAAATAGAAAATAAAATCTATTCTAAATAAAGAAAATAAATAACTTCCTAACCCAATACATAAGGGTCGGCTATTTCCTACACTCCCCCTCAAGCTGGGTTGTATATGTTATACAAACCGAGCTTGGAGTTCAATTCATCAAAGCTGCCCTTGGTAGTGCTTTGGTGAGAATATCAGCAATCTGATGTCTTGTCGGAACATAGCTTAGCTGAACAATTCCATTGTTGACCTTCTCTGAGATGAAGTGTCGATCAATCTCGATGTGTTTTGTTCTGTCATGATGCACAGGATTTTTGGCTATGCTAATGGCTGCTTGACTATCACTGAACATCTTGACTGTGTCCTTTGTCTTAACCTTAAACTCCCTTAATAGTCTTTGAAGCCACATCCCCTCACATATTCCTAGTGCAAGAGCACGATATTCTGATTCTGCACTACTCTGAGAGACAACAGCTTGCTTTTTGCATCTCCAAGTGACGAGATTGCCCCAAATGTATGAACAGTAACCAGTGGTTGATCTCCTATTAGTTACCTCTCCTGCCCAACTAGCATCTGTGTATATCTCAACCTCACGGTTTTCAGATCTTTTGAAGAGCAAACCGTGTCCAGGAGTCATCTTCAAATACCTCAAAATTCTGTTCATTGCTTTCAAATGATCCTCACTCGGATTATTCATGTACTGGCTCACTACACTGACTGAGAAAGCAATATCAGGTCTTGTGTGTGATAGGTAGATTAGCTTGCCTACAAGTCTCTGGTA
>CAVNYN010214512.1:0-38485 GCA_963692815.1 Nyctanthes arbor-tristis | reverse complement strand
CACCCCCCCACCCCCCCAACACCAAAAAAAAAAAAAAAAAAAAAACCAACATTCAAGAAACGGTCGGTTTCGAAACCATGAGAATGTATGTACATATGGTGCTGATTATTCATCATCCTTGCACCGAAGTTTAATATATATATATATTAGCTTTGCTGCTTTTGCATATTTGCCAGGAGACTATATATGACAAGTTGATATAGTGCTTCCCTAGATGCTCATACAACATAAAAGTCCCAAATTTCTTTCTACTTCCCCATACTCGGCATCTGTTTCAGTTTTATTCTCCCTGTTCCTTCCGCTTGTCAACATCCATAAAATCTTTGTTCCAGTGATTTTCCAGTTAGTGAAAACAACATTTTCAGTCAGGTTTGATCAGCTGCAAAATTCTTTTCTACTAAAGAATGGTGGAATTTCGTGTGTTTGCACTGGTCTTTCACTTCACTTTTCTTGTCACATTGTTGGCCAGCCAGAGCCACGCCAGATATCACTGTCACCGCCATAAGAAACACAGGCACCATCATGCATCCCAAATTTCAGTGTCTCCTTCTCCTCCGCCTGAGGGCGCATTAGGTGTTTATGATGTAAGAATGTTTGGTGCTGTTGGTGATGGTGAAACAGACGACACCGAAGCGATCAAGACAGCATGGGACACTGCCTGTCAAGTTGAGAATGCTGCCCTGCTTGTTCCCTACGGCTACTCGTTCATGATCCAGTCCACAATTTTCACCGGTCCCTGTCAAGGCGGCTTTATTTTCCAGGTGCGGTCTCTTTTCTTTTAAAGAGAGAGAGAGAGAGAAAAAAAAAAAAAGAATGCATTTTAGTATTTGTGCACGTGTAACAAAGTGTGTGCTTCTGGTCTGTCCTGAAGGTTGATGGAACGATTATGCCGCCTGATGGACCTGACTCCTGGCCGAAGAACCATAGCAGACGCCAGTGGCTGGTTTTCTACAGAGTTAACGAGATGACACTACAAGGAGGAGGTCTAATAGACGGAAGGGGAGAGCAATGGTGGAACCTCCCTTGCAAACCTCACAAGGTAACTGTTACCGAATTGAATTGGAAAAATGACCTCTATATATTCTGCTAACTGCTAAGGGTTAAATAACAGCGAGCCAACAGAACAGCTTCGGAAACACCTTGTGATAGTCCAATTGTAAGTATTCAAAAGCCACTACCGACATGATTTTAGTTTTGTTGATGAAAACTGAGCATTTTTTTTAATTGGTTTCAGGCCATAAGATTCTTCATGAGCAACAACTTAACAGTGCAAGGAATAAAGATCAGAAATAGCCCTCAGTTTCACTTGAGGTTCGACAACTGCAGGAACGTGCATATAGAATCAATTCACATAACCGCTCCAGCTTTAAGTCCCAACACTGATGGTGTTCACATAGAGAACACAATCAATGTGGGAATATATAATTCACTAATCTCCAATGGTAATTATTAAGTATTTCCTTCTTGTCATGTGATACTTTTCAATTCATTGCCTTGTTAATGCTAATGCCGTCCAATTTACAATCTCATTTCCAGGTGATGACTGTGTGTCTATTGGATCAGGCTGTTATGGCATAGACATTAACAATGTAACATGCGGACCAAGCCATGGAATTAGGTAACAAATAGTCTTTCTTGAAATAATTATTATTTTCCATTAATGCCTCTTCTTCCTACTTGCTGTTTCAGTATTGGGAGTCTAGGCAATCACAATTCAAGCGCTTGTGCGTCCAATATCACAGTCAGGGACTGTGTAATAAAGAATTCGGACAATGGAGTTAGGATCAAGACATGGCAAGGTGGTTCTGGAGCGGTATCAGGAGTTACTTTTGACAACATTCACATGGAAAATGTTAGGAACCCAATCATAATTGATCAGTTCTACTGCCTGAGCAAAACTTGCACCAATCACACTTCAGCGGTATATCTATCCGATATTCAGTATACCGGCATCAAGGGAAGTTATGATATCAGAAGCCCTCCAATTCATTTTGCATGTAGTGATTCTGTTCCATGTACAAATATTACACTTTCAGATATAGAGCTTCTTCCATTCCAAGGAGATGTGGTGTTGGATCCATTTTGTTGGAATGCATATGGAGAACTAGAAACGCTAACGATTCCACCAGTTTCCTGCATGCTGGAGGGCATTCCTCGATCTGGCTTAGAAAATGATGCTGGCTTTTGCCTAAAGAAGTAGCTAGCAATTGCCATAATACATGCATGTAGATAAATAGCATAATATTATTACAGGGAAGACAATATTAGTGACGTCTGTCGAAACATAATGTGATCTAAGAGGGGCATATTATAAATCCCCACTTGAGCCTGTAATTGTTAGTCAAGTTTTTTAGGATCTCCATTTGATCCTGTTGTCATTGCTACTAGTATGTGTTGAGTTTTTGTGAATGCCTTATAAAAGTGAAGTTTGTAATGAAAAACCTCATTAATCCAGTTGCAAATTAAGATTCTCATTTATGACTGGCTCTAATCATTTTATGTGTGGGACAAAGGCGGATGATTTTGTTATTTTAGCTTCATGATGTCCTTAAATAAGTATTTGCAGAAATGCAGAGAGACAGATAATGAAGAGACTGTAAAAATCACTTCTGCTAGAGTCCTTTATCCTTGATGAATTTGATACAAAAATTAATCTACGAATTAGTACGTGGGGTTTGGATTAGATATCTGAAGAGAAACGAATAAAATCAAGAAGCAATTGTTGTTTTGATAATGGCACCGTTAATTGGCTTCATATATGTAATGATGAAAATTGAACCAATAGTCCATTCAGCCTTGACAGTTTTGCATTGTATAAAATTCTAGTCCCATTGAAAATGTTTATCCTGATACTAAGGTTCCTTGTAGCCCATAGTAAAGCTGAAAATGCACAGTTTGAAAGAATCAGTGATTCCATTGCAACATAGTTTGTGGTTCTGAAATTCCTTGGAAGAAATAAAAAAAAAAAAAAAAGACAATGCAAAATGGCAGTATTTTATTGTTAGCACTATGGCATATATATTAAAGAAAAAAAAATGAGGAGGAAATAATAATAATAATAATAAAGACAGGAAAACAGAAGCAGAGAAGAGAATAATATAGATATGAGAAGTTGAATTTGTTGACAAGGGTTGGCGGCCTCCTCTCCTCTGTATGCACGCGCAGCCTACATATATAATATAGCGGGGGCATAAATGAATGGTGAAAGCAGAGAGAGGAGTGGAGTGGGAGTTTACAAATACAAATACACATGCTCTGGGAAAAGCTTATTCCGGTCGGTGCTACTGTTACATTCCCAAAACTAACCACTTATAAGTCACCTTTTCCACTCCGCCTCCACTATCTGTATCACAGCAACCTCCCAAAAGAAAAAGGTAGAGTGACTGTGTAGGGTGTTTATAAAATGGGACAATTCCCTCCCTCAGCCATTTGCTTTTATCAAATAGGGACTTGTTTGAGCAAAAAGGTAGAGTCAGTTAGTGATTACTGACTGGGTGGCCAGCACGCCTGCCTTTTTTCTCTCTCTCTCTTTTTCTTTCAGAGCTTTCTGGGCATGCATTCTTTCTACGCAAAGCAGCCAGCTTAGCTACCCACAATTGAAGGACCAGAATGATTTCTCTTCATCATCTCCTATGTCTTCCTCCAAACACGCATATGTATTTTCTTTTGAAATTTGTATGCACAAGTTAAACTTTTTTAATAAATAGATACGAGCTAGCTAGGATGTGCTAAATTAAACCATCTGCATTATTCTTATTATTATTATGAAATTTAGCTCCAAAGGAACAATAGTCGTTTGATTGTGATTTGTTCGGGGCAGTTAAAGAAACACCGTCCACTACTATCAGTTAATTTCTTTTTTTTTTTTTTTTTAAAAAAATTACTTTTAACATTATTTGTGTAGTGGGGGATTAAATATAAATGTTTAGCTGAATTGTTTAGATTAGATAGGTCCAGCATCAATTGAATCATGAAGATGCGTAATTGTTTCTCAAGGCTTTCAGTTCAAGTCTTGCTTGTCAGTTGGATCATGGAGTGGAGGCAATTCAAATTCTTGAAAACTGAATGTACATCCGCAAGGTTCCATATAATAATACGACAACAGAAAACGTTGAAAGAGATGAGTACCAATCGATAACAATACTGTTTGTTGGTCTAAACACGGAGGAGGAGCAAAGGAATATTTCGACTAGTAACAATTTGCAAAAGACATGAAATCAAACACTGCAGAAGTAGCTAAACTTGAAGGGAGGTCTAGAAAAATGAGTGGAGAGTATTTTGGAGGCAATGATGGAATTGGCAGCCTCTGTGTAATGAACTCCATCCCAGCTTATGTAACGACTTCCTTCCTCGCATACGCTGTATCCACTACTCCGGCATGTAATATTGGCATTATAATTGTATGGAGCTCCACCGTAGCCACAACATGCCATCAAAGGATTCTCAAAACCTATTATATATATATTTTTTAATACCGAATAATTAGCACTGTTCATTAGGCAAATTCTACAAGATATTTGGCCGGATTTCAGAAAACAAAACTACTCACCATACGAGGCAGAATTGGCAACTAGGTCATACTTGATAGAATAGATATCCACATAGACTATGGTGGCATCTTTCATTTGCCCTCTTAGCTCTTCACATAGAGCATTTAGCATCATGTTATACGCTTTTGCACCTTCGTTAAGAGACTTGATGCATCCATATTTATCCAAATCATTGCCATTGGTGTTTCTAGTCGCAAGTTTTGAAGGCAAACACCCAAGAGGCCCTGTATTGTGCACCCACAAGTTCCTCCCTCCTTCTTCATAGATGCCCTGTATTTATCATTTCATTTAGTATAATATGCTCATCATCAAATTATTTACTCTATCAAAGTTAATACTAGAAACTCTCCGGGCCGACTCACCAACATAACATCTTTAATTTCAGATATCAAGAAAGGTATCTTTTTAACAACTTCACCATACGAAAGGTAGGTAAATGCACTTGCCAGATCATTCTGCCCAATGTCGATCGTATAAAGTGCATTCTTGAAGTCTTTCTCCCCGAGCAAGTTTTTGAACCCTGTTAAGTGATAAATGCATTCTTCTTTATCAACAACAATACTCTTAATAATTAAAAACAATACAAACAACAACCTAGTTGTGTTTGTTTGGAGATTTGTATCATTTCATTTCAATTACAGGACATTCTCCCATATAATAATAAATAAACCATACCTTTAGAGCTGAGCTCCACTGAGTGGTTCCGGAAGTGCCTCAACTCAAGAAACTGAATATTCAAACTGAATGGAATGGTTCTAGGGAGCGTTGATGAGCCTGCTATTGCAAAATTAGCTCCAGTTGTGAAATTAGGTGCCAATGACTCCAGATAAGGAGTCAAATAATTGGCATTCAGACTTTCACCTGTCAACTAAACTTGGCACGTCAAAACAGAATACCGCACATTATTGACAGAGGCTTGCAACCTTAGCTTTGCTTCCAACTTTAATACGAATTTATCATGTTACAGAATCTATTATCCATCCATTATATAAAAACAGCCAGGTTCCCATCGCCAATCAAGTATAAAATTTTGTACCCCGGAAAAAACAAAGCAGGGTATAGTGAACAAAGAATTTGACCCTTTTTTTTTTAAACTGAGAAAGTGAAACTTGAGTAATTAAGATAATTGACCATCAATGAGATGATGCTTAAAGCTAAATACTTAGCCGTCAATTAACATACAACATTTTATTTGCAATACATATATATTCACAATGTTTATGATGTTCACTTTATAAAACTGAAGAATATCAGATACCAATGGTCACCGTTTGAGTTTCCGAGATGCTAAGATACCAGTATAAGGGATAAATTTGTATTCAGCAAAACTGAATACAAATCATGGGTTACTTACAAAGGAAATCAATGATTAATCTTCCATCGCAGAATCGGCCAGCTGGTTGATGGAAGAAGGCACGGGCATCTGGATATCCAAGGTTCAATCCATGTACAACAGCATAACCTCCCGTATCAGAGTTTGAGTCGCCAAAGTTGAAGATAACAGGATTTCTGTTACACTGAGAAAGAACAACAACCAAAAGAGCAGGTAATGTGAGTAGAAGAGACAGAAATCTTATTTGCTTCATGTCCATGTTACTTGTGACACAATATCCGGCACTTGTACAACTTATATAGTTCACAGCACAGGTGGGATAAATCAAGCATCGATTTTAGGCAGAAAATGCTTTTGTAATCTTTATTACATTGATTTTGTCTCTACGTGTCATCTGATTCTAGTTTGGTAAATGTTTTCATTGACAAACTGGCCACAAGAAGTGGATGTCATTATATTTTGAATGAATAAGTCCAGCAACAGGCATTTCGTCCCATTAGTTCCCTCTCATCCCATTAGCTTACCCACTTGTTCACAAATTAATGCGATTAACTGTTCATGTGAGAATAAGCATTCCAGTGAACTGTGCATTTTCTCAACATACTACTGAGATCATGTGCACCAGAAAATCCTCTTCAATTGCACAAAGACAACTTTAGTTGAGTAATTAAAATTTTTTCAATGGTTTTAGTATCACAGTAACTCTCTAGATGAGAAATATGAAGCACATGGAAAACAAACCTTTTTCAGATCATTAATCATTAATTAAAGTAGCTCTCACCAAAAAATGTCATTTTTTTTTGACGGATTTTGTTTCTTTAAAGGTTGCTATATAGCAGATTCACTAATAATGCTTATAAAATCCAAACTTCTTGTCTAGTTCCAACACGGCAACACCTTTGGACAGCAGTTCGTGATCTGCTCATTTATAATATATCCACACAACTCAAGCTTTTAAGCAAATGGATGGATCCGAGTTACACACTAAGTAATTTAATCAGTTTCATCAATTAAAGAAAGCATTACTCAATTCACAACAGAACAAGATCGGAATTCTTCATAATTTCTACTGATATTATTACTTGCTTTCTAATCCTTCTGTAAAGTTCTAGTCAGTGAACAAATTTTCCTTGCTGTTGGTATGTGTTCTCTTTACCTGATTCTGCCCAGTGGATTTTAGTTGATCTTCAAATACATACACTACACACTATAACTGCGTACATATTTGACTTGATAAATGATCTGGTGCAGCAGATATTGCAAATTTTGCCTAGCCAAGGAATTACTATCTCAAGCTTAAATATTCCAATACTCCCGTACAGACAAGGAATGCTCATTTTCATATCATCATTCACAAGATCATTACATCAGTGAACAGCTTGCTAGTCAAATCTTATTTTTCCAAGAGCACTTTCATGCTTTTTGAACATAACAAGTTGCGCCCTGAATTTAAATCAAGGAACTCAAATTATTCACACAGAATGATACCTATATTGTGACTAGTGACTCAAGACAACATATACACAGCATAAAACCAAAGCTCCTATCACAAACATGTACCCACTTAGTTTAGCAAGCTGCAACTGAATTTGCCATTGGATAGAATCAGCTTCTCTGCTTTAGTCACAGCATCCAGTGGAAGAGGACAGAAACTTCGAGATGGGCCATAGAAATGAGGAAAAATATCAGAGTCCCCTACAGCTTCATAAACCAAACCATCGCCGAGCTGCAATGACAATGAATGCAATCAGGAAAAAATCTATCGCTGTTCGACCAGTATTGAAGCTACACGAGGTTGAGGGGCCACCAACAGTAATTTGGACATATCTCAGCTCTCATAGAAATGTTAACACAGAGCTCAATTTCTGAACGGCAATATGTGGTCTGTACATAGTTTTGTAATGCAATCCCAAATTTAGATGATTGAAAGGACGTGCATTGGGGCAGCTATAACGCTATCATATGGCTCAGTAGTTCAACATATAGTTTGTACATAGATTTGTAATACAACCCCAAATGTCTATTTCAGATAATTGGAGAGAGACCTGCACTTGGGCAGTTATGATGCTCAGTAGTTTCTGCAATTACCTTTTTAGCATCCACTTGGAATAGGTATAAATCTCCCTCAACATTCAGGAAAAAGTTCTGCAAAGTTGATTGGACCTCGTAATTCAGAAATGTTGTATTTTATGCTCGGGGAAAAAAAAGGTATGTGAAACGATATCACATGGGTTGCTGTAGATCACAAAAATATAGCCAGTTGTTAATTGACCAACAATAATATGCACAAACTTAGTGAAGCAGTGCTAGAAAATACACGGTTTGTCTGCTGAAACTATTAAATATGTGCAAATGCTGTAATTAAGCAAAAATTGCTAAGAAACATGTTTTTCCGTACTGAGTAAAGTCGAAATAAACCAACTATGCTTTCAATAGGTTTGTAAGGTAAAGAATGAAAGTTGAGAAACAAATAGACAAAGATAAATGATTGCTGTAATTGAGCAAGAACTGCTAAGAAACTTGCTTTGTTTTTCCCAAGTAAAGAGGCGAAAAACCCAACTATGCTTTCAATAGGTGAAAGCTGAAATTTGAGAAACAAAGGGAAAAAAATGAAAGCATCGAAATGTTCTTATTTATTTTTTTTTTTTGGGGGGGGGGCGGGGGGGGGGATAAGTACTTGAATGAGTTCAATTTCATGATTTGTTATAGCCATAAGCCATCTTATTCTGAAGTAGATCAACAACTCAGCATATTTTGACAAATAATTCAATTCCCCGGATAAAACCAACAATATTTATGCTGATAAAAAGGGATTATTTTAAAGCTAGTAGAATAAAAGAGTGAAGCTCTCTTGCCAGACAACACCCATTTTAGGGTACTTAAATAAATAATTCGGCTTTCCTACGTGACTTTGAATTGCCTATTTTGTATGTTAAACAGAAATACAAACTGATCAGTGACTTTCATGCCACCGGATATTCTCCACAGCTTTTTAGCACTATACAGCAATATAATATCAGAAGGACAAAAACTTGTGCTGCATTCTGCGATAAGGAAACAACGGTGTCGAAAAAATTAATAAGCAGAAGATGCTCCACCATATCCAAAGGTCATAAATCAGTGCAAATGACTCAAAATTCTGAGGAAAAGAAAGAAAGGAAACGATGAATAATTAATTACTGAATTTATGAGATTATTCGAGCTATTGTTTAAATGATGGAGAAAAAGAAAGTCCATACAATAGCCAGTTTGAGGACAAAGAAAGGAAAATACAGCTACCTGATGGAGGCTGCTAAGATGGAAACAAGCAGTTGACTTGTCAATGTCTCCACCAAAAGTGGATCCGTTTTGCTGCAGATTGTCTCACTCCTCAGCAGTGCTGATTCTGTAAACGAATTCCTCATTTTCATCCGCAGCCATTGTCTCGGATCGATCCGATCACCCTGCAAGCAGAATATAGAATTATTCTAAAAGGTTTTGTTTGGACGATGGAATATTCTCTCTGTATGGCTGTGCTTGAAAGTTACTAACTCCGTCCCAAGTCCAATTTTCATTTTTCATCCACCTTAAAATATAACTCACTTCCTTCAAAAAAAAAAAAAAAATATATATATATATATATAAAGCCCTCTTTTTTTTGGCAGATATAGCCCACTTTTTTCGTTTTAAAAATGTACTGGTTGAAATATTAATTTTTTCATAATTCATATCTATAACTATATATATATATATAGAAAGAATAAAGTTGCCAAAAATATTTTCCTGTCCTTTTTCACTACCTAATAATTACTTCAAATTGCCTTTTTTTTTTTCCTTTTCTTCCTCGTTTCTTCATTTTTTTCTGAAAATTTTTTAATATTACCCACTCTTATATATGTGTGTATAAAAGGAATAAAGTTGTCAAAAATATTTTCTATCCCTTTTTCACTTTCTAGTTCCATCACATTGCCTTCTTTTTCCTTTTCTTCTCCGTTTTTTCCTTTTTTTTTTTTTTTTGCTTTTCCGAAATTTTTTTAACGTTGTCTATTCTCCTTTTTTTATTAAGAAAACATTGTCTATTCTTTTATATATATATATATATATATATAAAAGGAACAAAGTTGCCAAAAATATTTTTCCGTCCTTTTTCACTTTCTAATTCCGTCAAATTGTCTTCTTGTTCCTTTTCTTATCTATTTTTTCCTCTCTCTTTTTTCTTTTTTGAAATTTTTTTAACATTGCCTACTCTTTTATATAAGGAATAAAGTTGTCAAAAATGTTTTCCCCCCTTTTTCACTTTCTAATTCTGTTAAATTGCCTTATTTTTCTTTTTATTCTCCGTTTTTTCGATTTTTAGAAAGGGGGTCATAACTTTCAGATACAATGTCCGTTTTTTGTTCATAATATATTTTTTTGGGGTAGCTCGATGGGACGGATTGAACTAGTAGCTTCGCCACTACTAATGATGAATTTTAGACATTTTAATCCATCTGATATTTTGTTTTCTATTTTATTTTCGATGATAAATTATTTTTTGAGAGTGTTTGTTAGTCCTTTCTTTGTAGATTTTATATGCCAATTAGGACATCTGTTTATACGCATCTACTTCCTTGTTTTTTAAATTAATTGTATATAATTTTCAATCCCACTTAGACTCAATATTGATTGCTAATATTACTTGTGTTCGTTAAGAGAATCGTAGCCAAATTTTCATGATAACAATGGAACTGCTAGAATGAATATATAATTCCATCGAATTTTCAAACCTCTCTAGGTTCAATTTATGGCTTTTGTTTTTATTTTGAGGATTTCTTTATATTAATCTTTTCTTTTTTTGATTGTACTCTATTAAGAACTTCATATGATTTAATAATTTATTTTTCTGATTTTCTAATAAATAGAGGTTTGGCATGTCAATTAATTTTTAATTTTTATTCAATATGACATTTTGAATTTGGTTTGTTTACTTTAGATCGCACTTCTACCAGCATAGATTATTCTACTCAAATTAATTGTATATGGGTATTTATTTAAATTTATCCTATGAAATATGATATTAACTCTTTTATTTTTTTAATATGATACTGAATTTTAGAAAAAAATATTTCGGTCAATTTGTTTTTTAATCACTTTCCAAATTGTTTTTGCCCGTGCTAGTTTAATCAATGTCAATTGTTATAAATAAATAAAATAGAATTATTAAAGTAAAATTTAATAAATGATGAAAGGGTATAGTTTGAAAATAATCTTAAATTTGCTTTTTCAATAATATTAAATGTACATTTCTCAATATTCGTAAAAGTACGAATTAGACTATTTATGTGGAACGGATGTATATGTTTTTTTAACCTAAGTACCTTGTGCTCTTCACTGCAAAACATGATATGCTACGTGAGAGATCATTTTCAGTAAATACATGCCCATCTTTCTTCTTGTGTTTTTTATGCAAAAATTCCAAGGCATTGATGTTGGTGTGTATTATAAAGCCTGTATAGTGTAAAAACCACAAAAAACCACTAGTAGTTTCATGAAACCAATAATGATTTCCACGTCATTACTTAAGGAAAACTGGTTCTTAATGTGTGATCGATGAATTTCGACATTCTAAGAGTCTATACTTTGTTTCTTGAAATTCTTAATACCTAATTGTAAAGATCCTTTTTTTTTTTTTTTGGAAACGTGTAAAGATCCTATTTTTCTATAATGGCATCTTGAGCTTTGGATTTGGATTAATCTATAACTGCCTTCTCAATGCTCTCCTACTTTTTGTCATACCGGATGGAACTTGGACCAAGGTGTTTGCGGATTATTATTATTATTATTATTATTATTATTATTATTATTAGATTTTCACCCGTGCGTTGCACGGTTAGATATCTTATCAAAGTATCTACGTAAATATCAATATTTTGTTTTAATAAATTATGATAAATAATAAGTAAAAATAAATTTTCAAGAATAGTTATATTTTATTTTAATTTTTGTTGTATGATATAAGTATTCAATTCATAAAAAACATCAATTATATTAACTTTATTTGTGTGCGTCAAGACCCATGTGATATGATGATATCATAGTCAATTCTCAAACATTTGAATAAATCTGCTCCTGATTGTTGTTTTCACATTAAAATGAAAAGAAGATTTAAAAATATAAAGATAAGATAACTTAAACATAGAATTATAAAGATAAGATAGAATTATGAAGATGAGATAATTCAAAAATTAAAAACCAAAAAATAGAAGGGATAAACATCAAAGTTACCTTATTGGTTACCACAAACCAATCAAAATGACCAAAAAGCCCCCACTTGAATCAAAATGACCAAAAAGCCCCCACTTGAAGCATTTTGTACCGGAAATTTGCCGTCAAACTGTACCACAGCACCTCTCATTTTATTAATAAATAGATATAGATTATTATTATTATTATTATTTGAACATTCATACGTTTCAAAATTTCTTCAGTTTTACTCCAGGAGTGGTCACTGATGCTGCAAGATCTTCTTTTTACAAGCGGCATCTCATTTAGATTAATTTGTATAGTACTTAGCACTCAGTTTATGATTACTTTGAGATAAAAATGAAAATTCAATAGTTTCTTGAAACGATTTTTGGAAAAAGGACACTCGGATAAAGGGGGGAAAAAGGAAATAAAGAAATTACACAGAAATAAGGAAAATGACGTGGAATAAATTAAGAAAGCCCCCATGTGTACAGTGAGACTATGTTTCCTGCACGGACGTGCAAATGTCATTGTGGGTCATCTGCCTCTACAGTGTTCCCTTCCTACAATTTCCTCTTTCTTATAGCAATATTAATGTTGGGGGAAAAAATCAAGAGAAAAAAAGTCAAAGGGAAAAAATCAAAGGGAAAAAACATATTTTCAAATAATGTATAGAAGAAAAAAGTGAGAGGAAAAATATAATTGGACATGTAGCGATATTTTATTGGATTAGGAGGGGAGTAGGAATGGGTGAAAAATAATATTTTATTAGATTAAAGGAGAATTGGAGAGGGGAAAAAACCTAAAGGAGGGGCCAAATTTGGCCCCCACTTTTAGGTTTGTGTCCCCCCCCAAAAAAAAAATTGGCCCCTCCTTTAGGTTCCTCTCTCAAACTAACTTTTTCCCCCTTCACTTTCATATATGATTTGATTTTGTGGGGTGAAAAAATTTAAATTTGGGTTTTTCCACATCCCACATTAAACATGCTCTTATACTATATTACTAGTCCAGTATCGTACTTTACACGTGTCTAGTATAATTTTAAAGTTTATTTTGTTAAAATATATAATAATGTGTATATCTTTGTTACGACATTTCTGTTAATGTGGATTCTAAAATAAATTTTAAGAATTAGAAAAAATACTTTGTAATTGCCATGTCATTATTATGGTGAGTAGTGTTGGTGTAGAAAGCACGCTGCAGGCGTGGTCTTTACTAACGCCCACAAGTCCATAAGCAGGCCCATCAAAGCTGATTAAGGCGGTTCAGAGCGTTAATTAAGCCAATATATACCGTGAAGCGATCCAAAAGCATGAAGCTCATTCTTTCTTCTTACGGAAATAGAAGAGTAACTGTATTCCTGTACATTTGGGAAACGTTAGCATCCCATTTACTTATATATTGAAAGTAAAAACATAATAAGCGAAAAAGAGCTGTAGAAATTTATAAATACATGTAGGTCATCTCATGAAACATGTAGATATGGAATTAGTTTTGACTAATTTTTATTTTGAAATGAAAATAATTGTTGTCAAGATATGACGAAAACCAATTGATAGAGAAGACGACATAATCCAGAAATAGGAGATGAAGCGAAGTATACATTAACAAATCTCTTTAAAACATATTTCGCACACATTAACTAAAAGTACACACGAAATACCGACGTTTGTCTCTCAAGATACAACGCTCATTCGAAAATCGATACCACGTTTTTATACCAACCTTGACATTCGAACCTTGACTGATAATACTCTTTGAATACTCAGAAATGCTATAGAAAAGCAAAGGACGATTTAGAGAGAAAGGATGAAGAAAAGATACTTTCCTTGTTTTGGAATGAATAAAACGAGTTCTAGGAGTCTCTATTTATAGAGTTAGTAGCACCGGTTCGAACCATGTTAGAAACCATTCAAATTGGTGCATTGTTTCAAGTTGTGTTGGTTGATAGATCGGGCTATTGAAGCAACCATACACCAGTTCGGTTTTCTGTCAACCGAATTGACACCAAACCAGCCGGCTCTGCCATGCTCGTCTGATCCAGCTCGAATCTGAGTCCGCCACGCCCATCCACATGTCTTGTTGCCACATCATTGAGTCGAGATATCATTTCTGAAAACTTTAAGGCTTCTCAATGCTAAGTGCAAAAGTGTGCCTCTAAAGCACCCAATGCAAGCAAGCGGTGCGTAGCACAACATTGACATTGGCACTGCCTAGCTAATGCTAGAGCCTTCAGCTAGATATCAGCTGATTTAGCTTCTTAATTAAATTACAACTTAAAAAATCATCTCACTATATAAATAGGTCAATATACTTGTAATTTTCCAACGTGGGATTCTATAATATATAACGTGATTAAACTATAATGGACCACAACATTTGCCTCAATTAGAGACTTTTCCAATTCACACATAAATAAATTGCATGGCCCAACACTCAATTTATCTAAGAATAATTTGGTGAGAGGGACAGATTGATCCAGACGCCTTGGTCACCAGCTACGTACGTGAAACTGACTAGACTTGATAAATTAAACGATGTGTTCGTTTTGGCATCTTTTTATTATTATAAGAGTTTCCTGCTTCTTACATGATCAACGTAAATGCATACGTAAATTAACATTGATGAGCATTTACCTTTCAATGCTGTATTGTTATTATTATTACTCCATCCGTCTCAAAAAGATATCCGCCTTTCATTTTTCACATGGATTAAGAAAACATCATTTAATATTATTGGAAATGTACAATTTAACAATCTATTCCCTAATATACGCTTTGATTTATTTAATATTTCACTTTAGTTATTCTTTGTTGTTAATTACTATGCACAATGGCCGAGCCAGCACACGAAAGTGGGTTGTGCCGGATTGAAAACTCAAAAAAAGTTGTATAAGCTTTAATTTTTCAAAATAGTAAACAAACTCAACTTAAGCATGTTACAGAGTTTGCAACTACTCAAAAGCTAGTACATTAGGCTAAAAAGTTAGTTGGACAGGAATACTTTAGCAAATTCATCTTTATATTGTCGAGCTTTGTACGAATGAAGTTTCAGTTGGTAAGGCCCAGCCATCAAATATGACCGTCTGACCTTATCCCTTTTCTCAAGAGGCCAATCACATATTCTCCTCATTTTTCCTGGATCCCGGTCAATTTCAAAGGATGAATTTGGAGTAGATTTAATGATTTTCATTCGGAGTAGAAAATTGTTGGTTTTCAACTGGAAAAGAAGATTGTTGATTTTCATTTTGCGTATTTCTTGCTGGTTTGAAGAAAGAATACAATGTAGTTTTGCCTTTTGGCCTGAAGAAAGAATGCAATGTAGTTTTGCCTTCTTACTAGGAGAATGTTATGTAACCATAACTTCTTCTATGAAATCAAAATTAATAAAATCCATTAGAAAATTTATTAGCTTCCATCAAAATTAATTACTCCATACCAAGTCCATTGACAAATTCCATGACAAATTACAAATTCTACGTATTAGCTTCATTTATTAACACTATAAAGTTCCAGAGTTTCAATATTTAATTTCTAAAGAATTAGAACTGTGACATCAACAGATTATTCTCCAAATCCAAAGAAATAAATTGTAGTTTGATTAACTTAAAACTCTTCTAAGGAATTGGCATAATCACTAGATAGCAATTAGCAATACATACCACAAATACAATCCACTTATCCACACATAAACCATTCCATTAATAATTTAACATAGTCTCAAGACTCAACAGTCAACTCTCAATTATAAAATCGTCAAAATCCCAATATTAATACTTCTCTCATAACTTCATTTACTAATTTAACTACTTATAAAGTTCAATTTTAGCAAGCACTATAGAATCTAGATTAGGGCAAAATTAATTTAGGAACTAGGGCTAGATGAAAACGTGATTGAAGCTAAAATCTAGATGAACTCGTCACCTACAACCTCTCTGCTGGCGGTCGCTGGCCGCCTAGGTCAAAACTCGAATGAACAATGGTGAATAGATAGAGCGCACGAGCAATAGACGAGACAAGACTTGAGAGCCTAAGCTTCTGCCTTCTGCAGTTCTGCCTCTGCTTCTGATTCTGCTTCTAGGCTCCAGCTTCCTTCGTTGCATGCATTAGTTGGGTTGGCCTTTCTATTAATTTTTTTTTTCCGGTTGAAGAAACTTAAAAACCCAACCCTAGCCCATTTAGACCCATGAGCCCAATTTCAAAGTCCCCTCTGCCGGCCCTTAAAATTTTATTTTTTAAATTTTTACGACAGCTTGGGCCAAGACAGGCCTTGGCCCCAGCCCAGGAAGGACCCCTTATCTCCATTGACTATGCATAATAAATGTGGGTATATTAGAAAACTAAAAAATTAATTTAGAAAAGAGGAATATAATTTTGAACGAATAGAAAAGAAAAAAAGGAATATCTTTTTGAGACGGAAGGAGTTTATTATTACATGATGTGTTCGGACATACATGTCTTTGCAGCTAGATATCACACACGACATGCATGGGTTATTATTAATGCATGAATCGGCGAAAACTACGTATATTTACATACATGATGGTCGATTAATTGGGCATGCATGCGTGTAGAGGTATGTCTTTTTATGGCCAGAAGACGCAACTTGGAGCAAATTTCCATAACTGATCAATCTGCTCTTGTAATAAACACAAAAAACTAGAGCAGTCGTCGACTGTGGTTGTAATTGGCACTGTCCCATGCACAACGTTGGCTCCATGACGCTGTGTATGCTTTGTGTCTTGATCATCACTAACCAGCAAATTGACCTGAATTTGATGGCCAAGTTTTGCAACAAGGGCTTCTACCAGTAATACTAATGATGCCATATTGATCTTCTGATAACCAGCTAGCTACATTATTCTTCAACAATGGATATTGGATAATGTGAATGTCTATTTACAGGTTGGTCCTTAATATAAATTAACTTGTCCTATTTATACATATAGATAGAGCTAATTGGATATCAGAATCTCTAATTAAGCTAGTAGATGTATCCACCATGTTGAATTTTGACAACACGAAAACAAACGCCCATTTTCTTAACTTTCTAGCTTGGGAACGAAAGGGCTGGCATCGAATGGATTTTTCCAAAATTAATTCTCCATCCAACTCATTTTTAACTACAAATTCATTTATTAAAATAGTACGTATTACACATAAATTTATAATTTTTCCTTTCTTTTCAACCACATGTTCCCATAAAAAATCACTTTCACAAAATAAAAATCATGCGTTCCTAAAGAAATCAAGAGTACTACTTAAAATATACCAATTAATTAGTTGGACATAGTATCCAAATTTATTTCATTCTCGATATCTCTCTTTAATTTGTTAGGTGAACTGCAAGATCAGTGGCGTAGCCAACCGGCATTGTAGTACTGGTCCATGAAGTGCATGAATTTATAATTTGTATAATTTTTCTTTGTATTTTTGGCCTCGGTCCAGTGCGGCCCCGGCTACGCCTCGGTGCAAGATCATTTCTAATTTTTTCCCCTACGTACCCGCGTGAAAATTTGTTTCAATATTACATATTTTGTCTTTTATATATGCATTGACTGAAGTAATTTTTCTTCCAATTACAATTCGCGTGAAAAAAAAAAAAAAAAAAAATTCTAGATCCGCTTCCGTGAGGCCTGAGGGCAAATTA
Organism: Nyctanthes arbor-tristis; assembly: GCA_963692815.1. Taxonomy (NCBI): domain Eukaryota; kingdom Viridiplantae; phylum Streptophyta; class Magnoliopsida; order Lamiales; family Oleaceae; genus Nyctanthes; species Nyctanthes arbor-tristis. Next base: position 20,749 of record CAVNYN010214512.1, on the reverse strand, counting down.
AACTGAAGGTTGCTTGTCCGGGCGGTAAAGGTTTTAGTCTAAATTGGATGGATTTTACTTGTTAAATAAGGCGTGAACCACCTTTGCTTTTCAATTTATTAATTATCTCAAGGAGTTGGGAGATTGATTCCATGCAGGAATTAATTAAATGAATGAGTCAATGGGCGTTGGACAACTGTGTATATATGCCATTATCCAACCAACTGGCTAGCTAGGATAAATATTAGCTGGCAATATATATAATGGGCCTCTCGAGAATATTTCGCTCTTTTGCAATTTTGACTAATTAAGGGATGAAATGATGATGATAAGAAACAAAAGTAACAATAATAATAATCGTTCAAGAACATGTATGGAAGAAATATGTAAAGCAGGCCTAATTTGCATGCCTTAAGTACCCTAGCTGTTGCATCATCCGTTAGGTTAAGATAAGATGTGTGTGTAAATTAGTGATATATATATATGTATTCAACTGTCAAAACTAGGTGTGTTTATAGTTGTGTGATCCCACACAATTAGATTAGCATTTGGGAGTTGCTAATTATTAGCCGATTTCTTAAATTGGTAAGAATTCGGGCCCCGGTGTTCTATATTGTAGAAATTAAGGGAGCCCTCTTTAATTATAATGAAAGAAAAATGGACCCTACAACATGCATGTTTAGAATCATGGGATGGATGGGAATTATTATTATGATGTCATATATTCTTTTGGGTGTTGGATTGGCCAAGCTAAGGTGTCGTTCTGTTTGTGTTTCTATTTTCATTCTTAAGAATGTTTTCTATTTTTTGATTTCATTCTATGTTCTCTGATTTGCTGAAAACACGTTCTATTTGTGTTATCTTAAAACTGATTTTGAGAATGAAAAACACGTTATGTTTGACATTTTTTGAAAAAAAATTTGTTTACACAACATACTACAGAAATATAACTCTACATTTATTTCCTTAATGATATTAACCAATTGATTATGTTAACTTCTATTTCAGATTTAAACATATTGAACAAAATAAATACTCACGTTATCTATCACGTATGCCGACATCCACAAAATATAAGTAAAAGTTTTGTCCCTTAATTAAGACATATATAACAATAAGTCCACTTAATTAAAATAGTTATACATAGAGTTTAGACCCTAACAAAATCAAAATGAATTTACAAAGTCATCCCGTCCTTGAGTACTCATTCCACATTTGAGTAGCAATTTTATCCCGCACTTGACCCATTTGAGCTGTTTAACTTGAATTAAATTGTATTGGTTCAAAATCTTGACGCTCTTCCGATCTCTCAAACTCATCATCAAGAATCATATTCTCCATAGAATATTCAGCAAATAACTGGTCTAATTCATGCTCCCGGCGTATGAAGTTATGTATTGTGCAACAAATCATTGGGATATTTCGTTGCCTAAGCAGGGGAAAATTACTAATGAACAACCAAATTTATAACAAACATATGTATTTATAAACAACCAAATTTATAAATATATACCAAAAAAACAAAAATAGCTTATACAAACTTATTTACATTTAAAAAACACTAGTATAACACCAGTGCGATCCACGAACTGCATATATAAATTTACAAATATATGGAAAGCAAAGCTCAATGATCAAAAAATGGACCAGACATATATCACAATTGGCCAATTTTCATTTGGCAAATGATTAAAAATAAAGAATAAAATTCCAACTATCCTTTCCTTTATTGCTTTTGTTAACTAATTTTGGTACCAAATTTATTTCTTTATTAAAATATGTATAAGCTTTGAGATAAACTACAAAACTTGATGTGTTTGAACACTCTTACGAAGAGCGTGTCTTGGGAGAACTTACGAACTAAAAAACATGTCTGCAAAAATATTGAACCAAACAGACCTGTGCCCTATTCAAAATCTATAACCAATGATTTAGTGGTTGAAAAAGACATTAATATCCAATTAACTTATGGCTGTAAGTTACATTAGAAATAAAAATTTCTCCAAGTATGCTCAGGAGAAATAGTTGGACATTAGTCATCAATATACAAAATGCTTTACAATTACAATAAAATAATGCTAACTAACAAATGGAAATGTGTCTCATGAACAAATTGGACCCATAATGTAATATTCACCAATTATAATCAGTAGGCAAACAAATAATGTAATAGTTGTTTACATATGATTTCATCATCCTTTGCTCGTAGGTTACCCACAAATAGTAGAAAATGGAATGAAAATACAAATCCAAACAAATTAGGCAAAATCCCTCAAAAGGCTGTTGTTGTTAAGCTGACTGCTTTGCTCAAAGAACCATCAATTAGTTAAGAGAACTTGTAATTAAACCAATAAATTTTTTGTTTGATAGATCAAGAGTCTGAAGCTTCTCTAATGTCATAGTGGCAATTGGACAAAAATTCTCATTGTTTTGCACCAACATCCAAATAAACACATGAACTTAGAGTGCTTTTGTCTAGGCCAATATATGATTCAACTTCCAGATTTGTAGATTCTAGGTAGAAGCAGAAAAGTGAAGCGAAGCAAATGGGAAAATTATAGGCATAACATACGTAGATTGCAAGACAATTATAAAGAAAATGCAATAAAGGATTAAAGCAGATGAAGCGGGAAACCATTTAATGAATTTGAGTCATGCTGAGAAGTTTTTATAGAATTCAAAGTCACAATTCAATTAAACAACAAATACCCACAACTAGTACTCAAGACCTTCCCCAAAACATTCAATCATCCTTTTCTTGAACCAATACCCAAGAATCAAAGAAACCCATATCAGAAAACTGCTATTTTTATGCAGAAAACTCAAACAAATACCCACAACTAGTACTCAAGTTTTACATGCACAAGAGAAGAATATCCAGAAAATCAATATGGATTATGATCTATCCCAAACAAGCACCAACTCTGATAAACAAATATTGTATTCACAAATGAACAGAGTAACGAGAGTGGCTAATTAGGGGATTACCTAGACGGCGACTGCTGCTGCTTCTCGACTGCTTGGACGACTGGCGACTGCTGCCGCTGCTTCTCGACTGCTTCTTGAAATTTCACAACCGATTTCCAAAGAGAAAAAAAAAGCAAAAAATCCTTGTTCAGATTTTGTAGAAGCAGATCAAGGACTAGGGCAAATAAACCTTACCTGCGGCTATTGGCGTGTCCAAGCACACCGATCGAAGACGAGCGACGGGAAGGAGTTGTTGGTGGGGGCTGAGACAAACCCTAGATCGCGAGAGAATGAGAGACCGAGAGAGAGATTTCAGAGTGAGTGCGAGAGAGTGAGGGGGAGAGAGAGATTGAGATAAGTTGTGTTCACACTAAGAATGGGCAGGTACCTTGTTTTGGGCTTTTGGCTAGGGAACGGTAAGAACGTGATTTTTTTGTTCTCACTTTTCTTCAGTAAACGGAAGGCGCGTTTTTGAGAATCCATCCTTGAAAATGACAAACAGAACATGTTCTCAACGTTTTCAGAGAATGAAAACAGAGAACCCTCTGAAAACGCCAAACAGAACAGGCCCTAAGTCTCTGCATAGGTAGGCCTCATCTTCAATCACATCTCAAATCATTTTTTTTCCTCCTCTTCCTCATCCTCCTCCACTGTGTTGTTGTTGTTATTATTATTGCTATCATCATCATCATCGTCATCTTCTTCTTCTTCTTCTTTTTTCCTATGTATTTAATTAATTATTTTTTAAAGTTATTCTTACGAGTTACTCTTTGGTAGCAACTCGTTTATGCGATTGTTATATATATATATATATGGAATAATCCTTTTTTTTACAATATATACACTACATGAGATCCAACATCACATAAGTTTTGGAATTGAGCATGTAACTTGATTGATGCATGTATAACCAAAATGCTAATATATGGAGTTGATGATAGTATGTGCAATTTTTCATATTTAGTTTTAACATTGGCCAATTGTCAAATAAATTCTTGCAGGTCATTATAGTATAAAAATCCCCACTTCCTCCAAGAAGAAAAAAAAATGCTTATTAATGTTCTCGATCAATTTTCACTAATCGAAAAGGCAATCATTTTAATTCTCATCCTTCAGTTATACAATTAGCAGTTAATTTGCCTTGGGAGATGCACACAGTAATTTGCAAGTAATGTTCACTACCATGTGGTGATATCATGTTAATCAACAATTAATTTTTACAAACAATGAATATCAGAAGTGTAGCAGTAAACTTCTTATTAAAAAAAAAGAAAGAAAAAGAAGCAGAAGAAGGGGAGAGAAAAACTTGGGCCAACATTACATTTTCTTTTTCTGTTTAAAAAAAAAAAAAGGAGAGAGAAAAATAAAAGTCCCTATCAGCTGCCTATTATAACCTAGCTAAATCACACAATTTTCATCATCTTCATTTCTCGTCCACCACCGTTGTAAACTTGTGCGGCCTACTCCTATGTAATTGAGTGTGGCAGGATATATGACTCAAGCGACGAATAGAAATATATAATTTTAAATCAACTATCAGCTTTATTTGTAAATAAATCAAGACGCTGGGCGGCCAAGCGTAAAGAATACACAGTTGTCTTGTACTCGCCCCAAGTGAAAGGTCGATAAAGAGCAGGATTGTGTGATGAGACCATTTCTGGAACGGGGGATATGCTTGCATCTAAGGATGGAGCTGCAAAATACATCATTGACATTCTTGGTTTAGCTGCATTAATTGTCACTACCCTATGTCTTACGCTTTGAAACCTTCCATTCGTCAAAGCCTATATATACGCGAGTAAAATGGGTGTCAAGCACAAGAAGCTATATATAATTAAAAATTGTATGGTTACACATAAGTAATGTTGCGTATTAATAATTACCTGAAAAGCATCACCTACAAAGACACAGAATTGATTGGAATCTGGGGGGACAGGGATCCAGAAACCATCTGGAGAGCAAATTTGAAGACCGCCAACATCGTTGGATCTCAAAATAGTAAGTATCTGAGGGTCAGAGTGCTCCCCAAACCCAATTCGACTAGTTTTTGGATCATCGTCGACTTGAAACAAGTGATTATTATTATTCCAACGGCTGTCAAGGTGGGCGGAAGGATAGTGATTAATCCTGAAGCAGGAATCACTGTTGACATCCCGAATGAGTTGACTGAAAATGGATTTGTCTTCCATCCAAAGGCCTTGAGCCACTAAATCAAGAATCTCACATGCCAGGTTCCTGGTTGCTTGCATGTAATCATTCACAGCACTACTGCAAATCCAAGTGCAAAAGCATTGACATGAGAACAGAATCATAACCCTTTTTGACTATGTTTGGTATAAGCAAGACAATTTTTATTTTATCCCCAAAGCCCAAATTTAGAGATCAATACATTATTATTGATTCATGTCCACCTGGATCGGATCCCTTGACCTTTCGAACCCAAGTTTCCTTCTACTAATAATATATACATACTGGCAGAATTGTTGAAGCATATTATATATTATTTTTTCCGCTTAATTGATATATATATATATATATGTATAGTCTACTAAATAAAATTAATGAGAAGAAAGTAGGCGATAATGAAAGCAATCTATCCGCAGGATGACTCATTCAAAGTACATGCATCCATCATCCGGTCATTGAAAGCAACTTATCTTTTTACTTTGGGTTGCCATGATATATCTTGTCCAGCAGTAAAAAGGTATGTACCCAACACACAATTATCAAGAAACAAAGAGTCACTATCTTGTGTCACTAGTTGAATTAATTAATTAAGTACTTGTATATATTATATCAAAAAAATACTAGTACCAACTGTTGAGGTGGACGCCGAACAGATTTCTGTAAAAAATTTACTAAGTCAATTAATGTAATGCATACGAGACAGTTGTCCAAAAGGGGCAAGGGTCATTTTCTTTTACTTTTTTCCCCGTTTGATGTTGCTTTGGACCTACGCACTGAAACTTCCTCGTTTTCGAGCCTTGCACGTGTAACCTCTAATTTGACCATAATAATAAAATATATATTCACCTCCTTCTCTCTCTGACTCTTGACAAACATTTTGACACACAGTTTTCAACCTTAACAGACGTGTAAATCCCACCCGAATTATAAGCTGCCTGCCGCCTCGTCTTTCTAACAATTGTACCGCGCACAACATACTGCCGCCTTTTACTGATTCTCAATTGTAAAACTCCCATTTTTTTCTTAATGCAACTTGAGCTTTGGCAAGTACAGAAGAAGAATCTATAGATCAAAAGAGCAATGAATTATACTACTGACTCTAAAGGTATTCTTGTGGGGGGCAGTGGGGCGAAAGATTACTTGTATACATATAATAATAATAATAATAATAATAATAATAATAATAATAATAATTCCATAAATAAAACTAATTAACTACTTCTCATGAGTTCTGCATCTAAGGGGTTGTTTGATACTCTTTATCATTTCTCTTTATAATCTCACCTACCACTGATTTGACTATTGATTTGACTACTTTTCATCTATAATCACAAATTTCAAACTTACATTAAATCTACACCACTCATTTCACCTCTTTATAATTTCTCTTTATAATTCAATTTGGATAAATAGCTTCAAACAACCCCTAATTTATTTATATGTGTACCTTGACACCCTGCCCTCCAGTTGTCATGAGAAGAGTAGATGTACAAGAGAGACGACGGGAAAAACGAATATATATGAAGAAATTAATGATATGGAGGTGGTAAGTACCTGAAGCATTGTGGATTAGAGGAGATAGAGGTGGATCTCTGGGAAATGGAATCAGGATGAGCTTGGAGCAGAATATATTCAAGCTCTCCCTTGTCGCCATTGAATCCAATGTTCTTGCAGCCATACCCGAAAGGAGTCGGGGGTCCTGCCTTTTGCTTTTCGAATGTGGGTTTTGAGAAGAAGTCCTGTCCTTCCTTTTCAACTCTGGAAATGATTTCTTTTGCAACTCCATGATTTATTACCAGGAAGAAACCGAATTCTTCGCAAACCTTCACTATGACTCCACAAAGCTTGGACCGCTCCAGACTGAGATCTATAACTGGAATGCCAAGGGCTCGAGTTACTTTGCTTCTCAGCGGACTTGGTGAAGCCACAACCATTCTCTCACTTATTATTATTATATATAATAATTAATGCGATTGATGAATAATCTGCAGGAAGCAATTGAGAAACAATTAGCTGCAATTAAGAAGAAAATTTTATCTCTCAGTGTTGGAACTTGGAAGGGGAGATCATTGTCCATTTTGCGTGGTTAAATAGGGAGAGACGGAGCCCTCTCAGCTGGCCACAACCTTTGACCATTTAATTTCAAAAAACATATCTGGGACAGGGATACTAATGCTATTTTAATACAACATTTGTACTAATTTATATAGTAAATAAGAGGATTATGATATACTCTCCTCTTGCTTTGCCTATATATATGATATATATATATATATATCTATCTATTAACAGCAACAGTACAGGACCGCTATATCTTACATGCCCCCGCTGCCGTGCCAAATCAATTTTATTTATGGTCAAATTAGTCACATTTACATATGAGTAGTATATATTTTTTATTGTGTCAAATCGAAAGCCAGACTATCAATAAAAAACAGTCATGTGGCGTGTGACATGTGACATGATTGTTTCCTATTGACAATCGTACTCTATACATAGAACTCGATTTAACTCAATAGAAATCATTATAAGCAATGAGTGTGTGCATATATATACACACTCTCCATTAAACACACTCCCACAAAATATGTATATTTCAATGTCAAATAAAAATTGATTACAAACGGGGCAAAATTTTAGTACCAAAAATTAATACCACCTCAGTCCCACAAAGATAGTCCAATTTCAATTTTCACAAATATTATGAAAAGTAAAATTAGTTAATAGTGTTGCAAAGGTAAAATTCAATATCATTTTTCTAACATACCCTTTCATTTATCAAATATTTCAGTTTAAATAACAATAACATTTTGTTGATTACAATGCACATTAAATATGAGTCTAAAAAAATAACTAATATTCCATCTATATTTTTAAAAGGGAAGTAACCTATATTTTGAGACGGATGGAAAATAAAAGTTAAACTTTCTTTATAGAATTGTAGTAGTAAATAATTCATTCGCAGTCTTGTTCTTGTGTTTTTAAATTGTACTAGGAACAAGAAAGATTATATGGCATCCGTCCAATAACATTATTGTAGTTTAATTCGATAATCAACAAGAAATGACAGCTAACTGAAGAAGGTGACTAATAGGAATTATGTGGGTGAACATAACAAGAATGTGTTAAAATGAAGGGTTAATTTCACATATTGTCCCTAACATTTGGGGTTAGTATCGATTGAGTTCTCTACCTTTCATTAATTTGCACATATAGTCATTTTTTTATTGTTTTAGTCAATTTCATCATTAATTCCTAGAATAAATTACCATTATGTCCTTTATCAATATATATTAAGAAATTAAAAATTTAAAAATATAAAAAAAATTTTTAAAAAAGAAAAAAAAAATGGGAGGACCCCCTTTTGACTACCGAAAAGGGCCGACAGCCAAATGGGAAAGGTTGTCATAAATGGCAGGTATTTTTGGCAGTCTTTTCTTTTTTTAAATATTTTTTATGTTTTCAAAATTTGTTTTTTAATTTAAAATAATAAGCGATTTAATGATAATTTATTTTCTAGGAGTTAATGGTGAAATTAATAGAAATAGTAAAAAATGATTATATGTGGGAATTAATGAAATGTTAGGAACCCAGCGGATTTAAAAAAAAGTTAGAGACCCAACTGATACTAACACTAAAAGTTGAGAACGATATGTGAAATTAACCCTAAAATGAAGTAAAAAAATTTAAAATAGGGACACCAGTATAACTTTGCTGCATAGTATGAGAACATACATTGTATAAAATAAAACTGACATCGTTGAATAAATATATATATATATATGGACCAACTTGGTTTGTGACATTTGCACGGCATATTAATTAAATATATCTAGAAAAATCTATGTTTTGTTGTTACAATACTTCGTAACCTATAATATCATCGATTTTTCTAAGAAATCAAGCAAGGCACATGCGTCTATATATGCAACTAACTTTGTTTTGGTAATAAACGTAAAACACGATAATCAAAGTGTCCATTTTAACTTATAAGGCATAATAATATTCAACGTTCCCATAAAATAGTATAACTGGTGCACTATTTATGTCAAGGCAACAATTATAATACTCTATATATATATACATATATATATATATATATATTGGTATACGTACATAATAATTGAAAATACAAAATTTCTATATTTATAATACTAACTAAGCGGTGGGTTAATTTTTTCCTACTTAAAACTAACACCATAAGGGAATGAGGACTTTGATGTTGTGGTGTGTTATTTTAGAGATGTATATGTATTTTTCCAGTAACGTAAGAGTAGATTAGTTAGTAAATAATAAAAAAATAAATCTATATATAAAAATAAGTAGGACATGAAGTCGTGCGTGGGGAATGTTTGTGCGCCGGAGTTTTTTTTTTAGTTTGAAAAAAAAAAAAAAAATGGGCGGCAAAAATTAAGTGAGGTCGTAATAACAAATTAAGCTGACGTATAAGCGGCAGTTTGTCTCCTCTTATTGGAATCTACTGCCATTCAACACATTCCATTTCAAACGCGTCCCAGTCCCATCTAGAACCCAATGAACCAGTTACGTACGTGTCCACGCGGATATCATCATTTTTCCTTTTAGCCGAATTTTTGCCATATATGTGCACTATCTAAAACATCTACATTGATAGTGTTAAACTAAATTAGTAAAATTATTGGTTAAAAACTCTTAAAAGATGTTACATTAATGGTACTAAGAAAATTATTAAAAGAATCGTTTTTAGTTAGTTGTTAACTTTAATAACAATTTTCACATTGTGCTAAAATTTAATACTTTTGAAATTTTTTTTGGTTTTATTTAATAAAATTGTCCAATAACTTTTGACAAAAATAGGCCCACTTAGATTTGAGTGGACTTTTAGTTATTTTATTTGACACATCTAATGTGACATTTCGATAATTGTTAAATTTAACTTGTATATGTGGTATTTAACAACAATTTAAAACGCACTCTTTATTTATATGGATAACTAAATTTAACAATACCAGTGTGGATGCTCTAAAGATATTTTAAATGACATTTTTTATTTTTATATTGTTAAATGACATTTAATTTTCAACGTATAAATACTTTATTCTATTTTTTCATGTTAAGATAGTTTTTTTTTAAAGTATATATCACAATTCAAAAATTCAAACGCTCCATATACACATTTATTCCATAGTAAGAAAAGTAACACTAATACTAGTTTGAGAACCTTACCTTCCAATCAAATGACCAAATCTAAAATCAATGCAGTGCATGAATGCAAGTACTACTCCAATTACAAGAGCCCAGAATTATGATTTTGTCTACCATGACCTGGGCAAGATCATTTTTTAATTGATAAAGTCCTTAAGAAATTAAATTTAAAAAATGAAACCGGGTTAAAAAAAAAGTGCAATGCAGCCCAATAACATAACATAACATAACATTAATTAATTGGTGCTAATTACCCTTTATAAATCATGTTCTCAAACTGCAAATACTTTAAAACAACACACCAACTAAAGGTATACGGTGCAACCTCCAACTTTGGTTCTTTTTTTTTTTCTTTTAAAAAAAATAAGTAAATAAACAAATTTGGGTATATTTGAAACATTTCAAATGAATTATATTCGCATATAGCTGAAGAAATTCAAAGGTGAAGTATTTTATCGAATAATAATAACTTCATATTAATTATATATCACCCAAATAGTTGTATGTGAATTGCTTCACTGACTATGAGAATGATTTGTAATTCAATAATAGGAAAATTATCTTAAAGTCAACGTAAGTGTGGTTATACGTGTTAGAAATGTGTTTTTACGTACAAAGAAATTAAAGAAGTAAGTTGACTCTACGGGATTTGGACTCATTATTTAAGACTGCCAGGAGCTTTGTAAAGATTTTCCTCACTTCAGGTTCCTTTTTGTGCCTCAAAGAGCAAATGGTGCCGCGCATCTCTTGGCTCACAAAGCACTTGAATCCTCTAATATTTGTACCATAAGGGAAGCCCCAGTATGACTTATGGACGCCCTTGAGCTTAATGTATTGAACGATTCTATTATTAATGAAAATTGAGTATCTCCTTTCAAGAAAATAAAGAAAAAAATAATAATTAATAGTTTTAATCCATTTTAATAAATTAATAATAATGGTGATTGATGAAGAAAAGTTTAGAATTTTAATAACCTTACCCACATGCAAGCAAAGCAAACTAGAGAGGGAAGGTAAATCATGTGATTAGTAGTTAAAATTGCTCCCAAAATCGGCGGCAGAATGGGAAATCAAACGGCTGTCTTGTTTGACTGAATACAAATGGTAATTAAAAAAACCAATAAAACATTAAACAATTCATTACTCCACACAGAAATACGTCCAGTATCACCTTTATCCGAGATCGGAAGAGCGTCGACAACAAAGAAAAGATGCTCAACAAGACAAAAACATATATAGTACAATTAACAAATCTCTCTCAATTGCTTGCTGGAATATATAATATAAATTATATCATGTTATTTTTCATAAAAATTAAAAAAGAAGTCAAAATCACATTTAATTATGAAGAGAACACATAGAGTAATAATGCAAAAGGCGTGCTAGGCTTAAATAAAGGCGCAATTGAACGTCGTTTGCACGTTGTTTCCATACCCGAATTCACCAAAAAGGTGCAGATTTTATTTACGGCCGGCCGACAATGGGGGAACAAGGATGTCCACAATCATGAGACTAATTAACAGATTAATAATCATTATTATTATTATTAATGAGACTAGTACTGATCATTATTATTATTAATGAGACTAGTACTAATCCTCTGCCAAGTGGAGCATTTTGCAAACTCCTCCAGTCTAGTTTGATCATTTAGGCAATTTTTTAGCTAGCAATTAATTATAAAAAGTGTTAAGCCCCTCTGACGGGGTTAATATACCCTGTAAAATGGGGGTCAACAAATTTGTACTCATTGTTACTCACTCTTTCTTATAAAAATAGTCCTATATATTGTCAATGTCATTTTCACAAGGATTAAAAAAAAAAAATCAATTATTTATAGTGTTGAAAGAGCAAAATTTACAAATATTTTTCTAGTATACTCTTTAAGAGCATCTTTAAGGTATAGTGATAGTCATGAAATACTATGACAATTGATAAAAAAAGTGATGATTTGACACATTAAATATTTGACATTGTCATAGAAAATGTCATAACAATCTCAAATATTTGAGATTGCCTATAACAATCTCAAACATTAATTTATCCAAATAATATATTTCTTATCTCTCTTTCTTTTTTTTTTTTTTTAAATTCATAATAATAACAATCTCAAATATTTGAGATTGTCTATAACAATCTCAAACATTAATTTATCCAAATAATATATTTCTTATCTCTCTTTCTTTTTTTTTTTAAATTCATAATAATAACTTGCCAAATATACATTGTTGACATTGAAGAAATTTTTGAATGTAATGTCAATATTTTTGCCATATATACACTTAAAGCATTCCATCCTGACTTTGCCTGCATTGCTTGTTTCCCATGTGAAGAAAGAAAGAAAGAAAATGGCTCAAGAATATCAATCCTCCCAGCCGTCTGGCGGGATAGCCTCCCAGCCAATGGGATAGCCCGCTAGACGGCTGGGAAGAGATCATTTTGGGAGATGTCCCCGCGTAATTTGTTCCTCAAAAAATGAGCTCGTGAACAAGTTCTTGCTAACTATGTTAAACGTCGACGGAACATTAGGCCTCAAGATTGAATCAAATTTCAGTCAGTTCTTGTCAGGAGGAAAAAATACCATGTTGCACGTATGCTCCGTTGTGGGGAAGGCATTCTGGGTTAGAAAAATTAAATGGGTGGAGAGGCATAAGGTTGGTTTTTTTTTTTTTTTTTGACGAAAAGAAGCATAAGGTTTTAATCACTCTAAGTACGTAAAGGTGAATGAGTAAGAAACTTTTGATTTCTCATTTACCCATATTTTTTACTATTTAATTAATTTAGTTAATTAATAGACCATTTAATGTTTAACTAATTTTACTTTTTTATTGTCATTAATATATTTAATCAATTTATAAATAATTTTTAACTTTTCAAAAAGTTTATTATGCCAATAGGTAGCCTGGTTATTATACATACATATATATGAGGCACTTATTTAGAAAACATCCACCCCACCCCTAGCCTTGAAACCCAATTTAGTACACAGGTAAACGTATACTACCTTCGTCCTACAAAAATAGTTCAGTATTTCTTTTTCGGTCGTTCCAAAAAGATAGTCCAGTTATCATATTAAATATATATTTAATGTTTTGTTTCTATATGTGCCCCCAATTAATTATTGTTATTCAACTACCTATACATTAAAAGTCTTTCAAATAATTAATGAGACATAAGGGTATATGTGGAAAATTAAAGTAAACTTTAATGCTTCAACTATATTAATTATTGTTCTTAATCAACGTAAAATTACCTACTGGACTATCTTTGTAGGACGGAGGTAGTGTATAATAACCAATTTACGTGCAGACACATAATAAAATTTTTGAACTTTTCAAATTCCCAGTTTTTTCATTTTTTTTAACTTTCACATAGTTTATGGAGTTAATGTTTTATCAAAAATTAATTTAATCTAATTTATAAATATCTATTAATGCTCAGAGAAAATAAAAATAAATAATCTATTTAGTATTATAACTTAAAAAGTTGTATTATTTTGTGAGTTAATTTCATATGCTACGCAAGTCAAAATTTAAATTAATGTTTGTATAACATATGTACATATACAATTTGTCACTCTAAAAACTGCATTAATCCAAAAAGAAGAAATAATGTGTGAATCCTAGATTAGCTCTCTTGTTGACTATACTTATTTTGACCTACTTAACATTAGATTTACCAGTTTATTCATATGATAAAAGTTGCTTGTCATCGACACTATCATTCCTCATTTTTCTTTTGAACATTTTTATCAGTTACCCAACAAATTTTAGAAGAGTATTATTACTTTAAATACATTTAAATGTAATTCACCTTTTCATATAAGACGTGCAATGCACATACTTATTACTTGTTATATAAAAGATGGGATCCAAAATTTAAAGTTCTTGACTGGGTTTGCTGTTTAACCGCTTTCTCTTGGTGAAAATCTGCTAAAATTATTTCAACACTTGGGTACTTCGGGTACTGTTTTTTGTGAAACATCGTGCGAACTTTTGATCAATTAATTTCCTCTAATTTTACAAGATGCAAATATGTGTTAAGACTAGGAATTAGGACTGAATAAAAAACGCAAAAGTTCAAGAATTTAAACTCATATCAAGTATGCGATGGGTTAGAAATATGCGGGAAGCTATTGATTTTCTTGGCAGTAGAATCTGATTTTTGAAATGAGATCTACTTTTGATCTCGAACGTAATGTATGCATGAATTATTTGATTTTGCTAGAGGTTTTTGTAAATTTGGTGGATGGAGAAAGGTGAAGCATCGAATTTGTGGTGGAAGGAAGAAAGATGACAATATTCCTTTGTTTTAGAAATGATATATAGCTGCACGTTTTCTGGGAGCAAGCATCTGTATTTCCAATCTTATGCCGCGCCACAGTGGTCAGTCAAGGATTTAAAAATTTCATACATCAAATCTTGTGAATGCTTTATGTTTCTGTTATTCTCCAATTGTATCTGTCTATTTCTTTTTTCCCTTATAGGATTGGGAGTCAAAAGTTATTTTTTTGCATGGTTTCTGAGAGATTGTTTGATGCTAACTTATCTCACATCTCAGGTTAATACAAGTGAATAGTTTGCTGGTATCAAAGAAAATGGTTAGTATATCTCAAGTTAATACAAGTGGATAGTTTGCAGTTGATTTAATTTTGACCGCAGTGTAGAGTATTGGCAACATAATAGGTTGAGTGTCTGCTTTCCAGTCAAGTGGTATATTGCCGAAGATGTACCTAATACTTCGCAGAGGCACACATCACACTTGAAAACAATTAGAATAAACCTGTGACAAACAACTGGGATACTCAGGAGTGCGCCATCTGTTTTCCGATGCTTTAATCTCCTTAGTTTTGTTGATCCTTGCTGCATGTTAGACTTGATCAAGGTGTACAAATAATTAAGATTTTCAAATGCCACTCTAGCAAGACATGCATTCTGGTTAATTTTGGATTCGTCTATGACTATGGTAGAGAAGAAAGCTAAGCAAAAGCAACTGCAAGCAAGTTAAAGGTTTTAATTGTACTTACTGGCTGTATTTTATATTTATACCTAAATGCAATCATTATACAGCTTCCGTGTACACTACTGTGTAGGATTTTAGAAAGGAAGTTATCCCTATTATTTGATGATGATGAAGGAAAAAAAAAAAAAAACCAACAAATCCAACAACGAATATTGTGTTAAAAGAAGTTTTTTAGAGCATCGCTGTTTTGTTACCAGTAGTTTGATGATATGAAAGAAGAGAGAGCTCAATGAGGGTGCCACGAGAGCCAGCGTGTCAACAAATTAATTAAGTAAAGGGCGGGTTATTTAGAGAATTATTGAGCTTCACATGACACCATGGATTGCGTGAAGTACATTGGGCCTAAGAAAAGTGTTGGCGACGAGCCCAGGACAAGAGGAAGGCTGGTTGGGCTTCTTCATTCAATTATATGTGTTAATATTTGGGGAAATTACCCGAAAAACTGCGTTCGGGGAGTTTTTCTATTTTTACTGTATTTTTTTTTCTAAAAATACTGTGTTGTCAGAATCTTCTTCTTCTTCCTTTTTTTTTTTTTCATTTTTGTTTTTGCTTTTCGGTTTATTTTTCTTTTTCTCTTTTTACTGTAAAAATTTTTTGACAAAGTTTATTACATGATAAATAATATTTTCACGTTCAAAGTTCATTACGTGTGTAACAAGTTATGTTATCTGCATAACAAGTTTGTTATTTTTTGGAACAAGTTATGCTATTGTGTAACAATATATATTTTTTGTCTAATAGTCTATGTTATTAAATAATTTATATTGTTCATGTAACAAGTCAATGCGGAACACATAACAGAATGGATCGATGGGGAATTATATTGAAGATCGGTTGAAATTTGGGTGTTTTTGGTGTTTGGTGCAGAATTTAGCGTATAATACCTTCCCAGAAGCGGAACGACGAGGCGATCGAGGCTCATCAAACATCAGTTTTTCGGCAATCCGAGGTTGTTTGGGCCTTCAAATTTTCTCTATAGCAATTTAAGTATCGTTCAAACTTATTTTAATGATTTATTGCTTAATAAAAATCTATGTTATTTGCATAACAAGCTATGTTATTTGTCTAACATGTCATGTTATGGGCACAAAAGACAATGTTATTTCTATAATTAGTTATGTTTTGTGCGAAACAAGGCATGTTATTTATGTAACAAGCTACGGCATAACAATTCTTGTTATTTGTGTAACAAGATATATTATGTGTGTAGCAGTATATGTTATTAAACAATTTGTGTTATTTATATAAGAAACTACGCTTTCTGCGTAAGAACCTATGTTATTTGTTTAACAAGATATATTATTTGTATAACAATATATGTTAAAACATTATAATAGCATCTATTATATGAATTAACATGTCAAATAATCGATATTACATGAATTTTAAAAAAAAAGATTAAAAATAAAAGAGAGAAAACAAAGAAAAAAGGGAAATAAGGAAAGAAAAAAGTAAAAAAAAAGTGTTTAAAAAAATTCCGGCCGACGGGATTGCCGGAACCCTGCCGGTTGGAATTTGGCCAACCAGCCAATGACCTACTGGACGTCGGCCGGAATCTAGTTCGGTGGGGGTAGGTAGGTTGGGGTGGAGTGGAGTGGGGGTAATAAAAAAATTTAGTAAAGAGAAAAAAAATAAAAATATTAAAGAAAATAAAAATTAACATACTTGTTATCTGTATATCACAGTATGTTACATAATATTTTTAGAATTTAAAACATGCAACAAGTATATTTAGAATAAACTAAACTTAATCAGATATTTACAAAAAGGCCCCTAAATACTACAATATATTAGACTCATAATGACTTATTCAGTGTATTAATTGGCCGCTTAAAATTAAGTAGATCAACATAGTAAATTGAAAGGCCTAAGTGGTAAAGAGCTGTTCTTACTAGGACAAGATCTTAGGTTCGAGTCTATACTCCCCTCACTGAAAATCTCCAAATTATATCAATATATATATATATGAAAGGCTCACGCCAGTACCACAAAGAGGTAGTGGGTGGGCCATATCTATATATATAAAAGAGCTGGTTGGGGATTCACTATTCATCCCCATCGTCTGATACGATGTCGTTTGCACATTCTTCAGTTTTTTTGGCCACCATATAAATTCACCCAGTTCCAGCCGTATTTTCGTTCCAAACCCCAAATCTCCAGCATCATTCCCATCCCGTTTCTCCTCTTTCAGTGCTGTACATCCCGTGGTACACTAAAGCCTTGCCGGTATCATTAGGGAGGTCATCAATTCGTCTTCCCCTTTCCAGTTCTGGCAATTTTTCTTTTTTTTTTTTTTCATTTTTTCCATTGGCACTTTCTTTTCTACACATTTGACTTCCTTGAAGAGCCTTTACTCAATTGCTCTGCAACTCCGATTTGCTATAGGATATAACAGATTCTCACATGGAATCCACTCAATCACGCACCGAGGATCCAGTAAGTCTCCTTCTAATTTTCCCAAATTTTCCATTTGCAGGGTATTCTTTTTTCTTCCAAAAACTTTCCCATTTTTAGAAGAATTTTTCAACTATAGGCTAATATTCACGATTCTCAAAATTTGATTGTTGTTTACCTATTCATTACAAATGACGGGTTTGCGTTAGCTTATGGATTTGAGATGCCATTTATGTTTGGAGCCTTCTCTATTCACATTTTTAAACTTTAATTGATTTTGGGTTATTGTATTCTATTGCACGGTTTGTGGTTGGATTAAAACCATGTCTCAATTTATTAAATCAATGTAATGAATTGCACAGTCTTCAAGTTTAATATGGAAGAAATCAATTTGAATTTGATTGTGAACTTCAGTCGTATTCACATTCAACCTGAGTTGATGTCATTTCCAAATTATAAACGGTGAAGCTCAAAGAGTTCGAGTAAAAAACGACAACCATTGCAAACGAAAGAGAATGTGAGCATTTTCATTGCCCCAGAAATATGCCTTTGGCTCTGGTTTGTTACTTGTTTTCCTGAGAATTTTTCAAAATCATGACAAGGTATTTAGCCTTTGTGGATCCTTTTGAATTTCTCGAATGCATTTATAGCATATGGAATCTAAATTCTCTTTATATTTATTTAGGTATCCAAGGATGAATTTTGGAATAAGTTAGATGAATATACACTAAAGGATAGTTATGGCTTAGGTAAGGCGCTGTACAAGTATGCGAATCAAAGAGCCTCATCCTTAGAAACCATATGCAAATTACCGGGGATAATAAGAACAAATAATCATAGGTAATCTGTATTTATTATTTTATAATTAATGCAACATTAAGCAATTTTTTTCGTGGTATAACTTCTTGAAGATTCATTTTAAATTTCTCACTCATGTGCTTTAGGACTGAGTGTTTAAATGCCCAGAGTTGCTCTTGATTGGTTGCACCCCAGTTTCCTGATTTTTTTAAAAATGTAATCAATTTGATTCAGCATTTGCATTTGTATTCTACAGCAAAATGCAAATTTAAAAGATTATTTACATAATTGATGTGTTTAGTTGTTGACCATATATCGAGAGTTACAACTTCTGATGCATACTGATATTGTTTCAGGTCGTAAGGATAAGTTGTCAGTTACAGCCGAACACCTTTACCTTGAGGTAATTAGGTTGTCTTTTTGTAGAACTTAATCACTTATTTTCCACAATTCTGGTTGAATTAAATTGCAATAGGCTGGTAGAGAAGCAAATGCTTGTAGTAAACTTTTCAGGTAGTTTCATATCCTCTTGACCTGCAAAAAGATAGAGTTGCTTTATATTCAATTTTTTATGTTATTATTTTAATGTAATTTTCTTCTATATTACAATAGACTTGTACATATTTCTTCAAAGTTTAGAGACACAAATATTGTCTGTTCTCATATGATCATCCATGGTTCTGTAAATTCAATTTGTATTCGTATTGTGTTTTAGTTTTAGTTTTATAGATGGAAACAATACATAGATATGGAATTTAGTTGGTTTTTGAATATATGAACAATGTTTTGACAAGTCTTGCCAATTGTCTAAAGAATGAGATATTTTGTGCCACATACAAAGGTAAGATAGTTACTATGAAGATTCAGTATATTGGTTAATTGCCAAGATGTCATATGCTTGTGGTAAAAAAAAAAAAAAAGAGGGACAATTAGATTATTGCTTCTCTCTCTTCTTTCGATGCTATATGAGTCGGCTTTAGAGAATACTTCACTACAACTATTTATATCAACTTTAGTTTCAAAACAAGCATTTGACTTTAGTTTTTCATTCATTTTATAATATTAGGTTTGATTAAATCTTTTCTTACAGGTTTTAATCTTTTTATATATGACGAAGGGTTTCAAGCATTGTTTATTGAGAGCAAACCATATAGATGTGCAAAAAAGCAAGAATGTCGGAGATGCATATTGGCTTAGTGAAAAGATTAGCAATAATAAACTGTTCTTGTCTCTTTGCCAAGAACTTTATACGCATGTCTTGTTTACTATCTCTGCAATGCTAATTGAAACAACATCGTTACATGTTTCATTAGAAACGCAACACGTGCATGGCACGTGCCGCCACTAGTATTAATATAAGAGTCAGTCAGTCATTCATTTTAAGGCAATCAATTCAGCCCTTAATTTACATAGGCTGAAAATAGTGACGCTAGTTGACATCACCCCTATTAAAGGATAAGTTAATATACATAAATATATGACGTTTTCATTTATTTAATGGTCAATAAGAAGATAACAACTAGGCTGAAGACCAGTCTCCAGTTTAAATAAATAACATTATTCATGCCTCATCGTTCTGTCTATATATATAAAGTGTGAAATAGAAATTACAAAAGAAAAATTAATAAAAGTAAAATTAACACGTGTTATATATATTTATATAATATATATACCAGACTGCAGTCCAGCTCCCACATGTGACATGATTCAAGTCAATTTACAGTACACATTAACAAAAGAACATATATGTACATATATAGTGAAATTAATTAATAATAATGAAAACTTATAATTATGTATGTAGCTGGAAAACCAGCTGCTGCATGCGGTGGCAATTACATGATGAAAAATTAAACACGAATTTTTAACTACACATGGGCTCCTAAACTGACCCGAAAGAAGAGTGGGGTGTGTATATATATATCGACGTAGGTCTACAAGTAATTAATTAATTAATTATAATTAATAATAAAATGGTGATGAGTAGTAGTGATTAATTAGGTGGTGACAAAGCGTTTAGGATAATCTGCATCAGCCTAACCTTGATTTGCAAAGCAATGATGTAATCTGCTGTTTCCCGGAAAAGCCAGATCGGAAGAGATCCCATGGAATAATATTGAGGATAGGGTGGAGGAGGATTAATTAGCTTCTTGAGAAGCCTCACCTTCCTTTGAACAATTAATGCAGACCGCCCCCACCTAAGTCTTTTCATTGATGACAC
>CAVNYN010214505.1:25286-38525 GCA_963692815.1 Nyctanthes arbor-tristis | reverse complement strand
CTTTAGACAATCCCCAGCTTAGAGCAACCTTAAAGTTCAAGAAAACAATGTTTATTAGATAGTTGATTAATGAAGGAAATATTTTTGATTCATTTTTTTTATGTTGACTTTCATTGATTATATATGCATATGGGCATATACTTATTCATGCCTTCATTTTACCCAACTTCAAATGAAGTTTTTGATTGTCTTAAATTTCCAAAAGTCAATGTTATCCATCAGATGCATTTCACCTCTTCAATTTCAAATAAGAAGCTAACAAATTCGAGTTTGATCATTGCTAGAAATGTAGATATAATTAAAAGCATAACTACTTTCTACAAAAACCACCTTTTAAAGTGAGAGAAAAAGAATAAATCTCGAATAAAATGACCGTTCAATCGTTGAAAAAGTAATGAAGCATGTTCGGCTGAGCAAGATCAAAGTGTAGTTTAAGAAGCTCATATTACCATTATACTATCAGCTTTGTACTAAAGTTCATATTTTATCCTAAAATCTAGTTCTTAATCTGAGGTTTGACCAAATAGAAGGTTAGATAATGTTGTTACCTACTTACCTTACTTGAAAAGTAATTCATTTTACGAACATAATAATTTATTCTTTTAAGAATGCAGTATTTTTTTTTTTTACATACTTCCATATGTAAATGTAATACACTTCCCTTCTAGGCTTAACCAATCAGTCACAAACCTGATTCTAATAGTGAGCTTTCAAGATAATGCTAGACATAATGAATTCACGAGAAATTAATGGTCTAATAGAAACAAAGGGCCCTCTCGAGCAGTAGAGACCACAATGATTGAACAGGAAATGAATTGGTTTTTAATTGCACTAGTTGCCTTTTTGGAGAATAATTGCACTGTTTGATTTGTTGGTTGGTTTTTGAGATTGTTTTTTTTTTCGTTGCTAGTAAGTGAATTATCTAAGGCAAAGTAAATTTTCTAATAGATTTTGTTAAATACTTTGATTTCATAGAAGTTGTGACTACACAACAACCTCCTAGCAAGAAAGGCAAAACTACCATGCATTCTTTCTTCAGGCCCGTGAGAAATACACAAAATGAGGAATTAAATAACCACCAAGATACTCCCCCAACTGAAAATCATGAATCTTCTCCTTCAGTTGGAAATCAACAATCTTCTTTTCCAGTTGAAAACCAATCTTCTCCGAATGAAAATCAACAATCTACTCCAAATTCATCTTTTGAAATAGTGCGGGATCCAGGAAAAAGGAAGAGAATATGTGATTGGCCTCTTGAGAAAAGGGATGAAATTAGACGGTCATATTTGATAGCTGGACCTTACCAACCGAAACTTCATTCGTATAAAGGCCGGTAATATAAAGATAAAACTCGTCGGTTTCAGCCTAGTTGGTTTAATAAATTTAATTGGTTAGAGTATTCTCCTAGTACACATAAGGCCTATTGCTTTCCGTGCTTTCTTTTGGAGAAAATACACATAGCTTATCCACTTCGGCTTTATTGAGTAATGGATTTGATAATTGGAAGAGAGTTCATCAGGGCAAGGATTGTGTATTTCTTGGTCATATTGATTCATCATCTTCATCTCCTCACAATAAGTGTGTAGCATGTGCTGACTTTTTGATGAAGTCATCGCAACATATTGATAGAGTGATTGAGAGAGTGCGCAAAGAAGAAGTTGTGAAAAATCGATTGCACTTAAAGACAACAATCATGGCTGTTCAATGGCTAGCATTGCAAGGTTGTGCTTTTAGAGGCCATGATGAGTCTGAAAATTCTTTGAACCGTGGACATGTGCTTGAAATGATTAATTATACTGCAAAGTGGAGAGCAGATATCAGGGATGTTGAACTGAGTAACGCCCCAAAAAATGCGAAATATACTTCTCTAGACATCCAGAAAGAAATCTTGGCAATTATGGCTAACAGAGTCCGTCGTATGATACGCGAAGAAATTGGAGATGCTTGCTTTTCTCTTCTTGTTGATGAAGCAAAAGATGAATCAGATCGAGAGCAAATGGCCATTATCTTGAGGTTAGTGAATGCTACGGGTATCTTAACCAAGCGTTTCTTTGCTATTAGGGGTGTTTCTGAGACTTCTTCAAAAACACTTAAACAGAAGATATCTAGTGTTCTTTCTCAGTACAATCTTCAAGTTCATAAATTACGGGGCCAGGGATATGATGGTGCTAGTAACATGAGTGGACAACGGAATGGGTTGCAGGCATTGTTTCTTAATGATTGTCCATATACATATTATGATTGTTTTGCTCATAGGTTGCAATTGACATTGGTTGCTTCAACAAAGCAATGTGATCCAATTTGGAAGTTCTTCTCTGTATTGGATAATGTCATTAATATTGTCAAATCTTCTACTAAGCACAATATAGAGTTACAGGTTGCCCATAGAATAGAAATTTAGAATATGTTGGTAAGGGGAGAGCGTGAATCTGGACGAGGAGCTAATCAGATGTCATATTTACACCGTTCAGGTTCAACTCGTTGGGGTTCTCATTATGACTCTGTTTTGAGTATGATAGATATGCATGCTGCAAAGGTTCTTGAGGATATCGCTTGTAGTGGTCCAGATTGCAAAACTCGAAATGAAACTGAGGGTGCTTGCATAAGTATTCAGAGTTTTAATTTTGTGTTTGGCTTGCACTTAATGAGGGCAGTTATGCGGATCACTGATTTTCTTTGTGAAGCATTTCAAAAGGAATCCATTGACATTCTATCTGCACTTGGATTTGTCTCCACTACAAAAACTCTTCTTCAAGAGTTGCAGGACGAAGGATGGGAGAAATTGCTTCAGGAAGTACAAGATTTTTGTTTAAAATATGAAATCACTATACTTGACATGAACAGCAACATGGGTCGTGGGAGAGGGCACATGAGTGTTGAGCACTATTACCACTTTGAATTTTTCAATCAATGCATAGATTTTCAATTGGCAGAGTTGAACTCGAGATTTAATGAAACATCAGTTAGACTACTTGAGCTGAGTGTGGTGTTGGATCCAAAAAATTCCTTTGAATCATTTAATGCAGATAATATCTATAAACTTGCTGTGGAGTTTTATCCTGACGATTTTGAGCAGCATGAGAGGCACGCTTTGATGAGTGAATTGTCATTTTATCGCGATCATGTGGTTCGTATTCCTCAATTTCAAGTGTCTACTCTTGCAAATTTGTGTGAAAAGTTGGTGGAAACAAGAAATGCAGAGAACTACAAAATGATAACAAGATTGATTCGCCTTGTGTTAACATTACCTGTTTCTACAGCAACGACTGAGAGAGCATTTTCGGCAATGAAACATGTGAAGACTGCAATTCGCAACAAGATGGACGATGACTTTCTTGCTGATAGTTTGACAATTTTTATTGAAAGAGAACTTGTTAGCACAATAGATATGGACTCTCTTATTAATAAATTTGCTAAAGTAAAAAATCGTCGAGTCCAACTAACTTTTTAGCCTAATGTATTATATTTTGAGTTGTTGTGAACTTTGTAATGCACTTGATTTGAGTTTGCTTACTATTTTGAAAAATTAGAGCTTATAAGATTTTTTTTGAGTTTTCGATCCAGCTCCCCCCACTTTCGGGTCCTGGTTCCGCCATTGATTTATCTATCTATTTATTGCAAGAGGACTGCAAAGCGTAACGCATCAGCTCAAATGGAAATTGAAGCTCTCGATGTGAAATCGTATACGCATAAGTAAGTTCATGCTACGCAATACTTTCACAAAAATAAATAAATAAACGTATAGAAAAGTAAATTTTATGTTATCAGTGTCCAAAAAAGTCACGAGATTAAAGAAACTAATATGTAGCAAGTTCAAATTACTTTATTTATATGATTATTATTTAATTTTTTCAAACAGTGAAATATCTTTTTAACTGTTATTATTTATCTTCGCTTTAAACTTTTTATTTTTAATAAACTTATAACTTTTGTTCAAGCGTGTTTGAAATGATGTGCAAAGGTAGCCATTACATATATGTGGTTTCGCTTTTACATTAGTCAAGTAGAGCTATGACGATACTTTTTCTCTTTTTATATTTATATTTTGGATCTCATCTTCATAGAACAACATAAGCGCCCAATAATTGAAGTATCATATCAAAACATTTGAGTATGGATATAATGAAAATCTTCACATGAATCGTTAAAGAAAACAGTTCCTTCCAAACCAGAGAACAAGAAGCATTAGATTCTCTTTCTAATAGGCCTTGAGAATAAGAATAAATGCTAAAATACTCGTAGCAAAACAGTACATAAGTAGGGCATTGAAGGTTGAACACTCATTCATTACCATATATACCATTCCATCATAAGCAATATCCTAAATACATTCTACATAACAGGTAACGCCCTGTAAATCAAGAAGCATTTCAACTTTAATCCTGAAGATTTATCCATCTAGTGCATACAGACATTCTTAGACATCATGCATCTTTTGTATACAACAATGAATCGGACAGTATGTAAAAAATTCGCTTCCTTTAGTATTATCCAATCCTCCTGAAATAAGCCGTGGCAGTTCTTGCTCATTTTTAATCTCAACTATTTCGCGCAAAGCATCAACAGCTTTGGAAACCACTTCTATTTTAATTGCTCCCCACCTGCCAATCGGCTCTTCTCTTCGTTAACTTGTTCAAGCAATGCTTCTAACTCAGCCTCCGTCAAGCTTTCCAATCTTTTCTGTGAAGTTTGAAGAGATGCAATATTTAGGCACAGTTGGCACACAGACAGCAAGGAAAAATTTGAAAATTGAAATACTCTTCCGATCTAAGCTTTGAATTGTAGAACAGATGCAACATGAATTCAAACTCCAGGACATTCATGTGATAGAAATTCATGCTTTTCTTCTGCGCTTTTTAGCAAAAAATCATCTTAAACCATACAAAATAATGATGTAGAATTCATCACCACCAGAGCTCCATGATATATGTGGATAATAAGTCCAGAAAAATAACTGAATAAGTAATCAAATTTTCCCCTATTACAAGCAATGGATAATTGGAATTTGAAAGACGGGAAATTAATACTTATCCCGTAATGGATTGCAACAAGTTCCTTTTACGACCAAATCCCGAAGTTCTTCCCCCCCCCCCAACCACCTTGGGGTCATGAACTGTCCCCGTAGAATAGAAAGCAGAACATAGACAAAGCAAATGAGAAACTTAAGCAACAAACCTGCATGACTTTATCTTCATAATCACGTAACTGCTGAGCATAGGTCATTTCCTTGTTTGAAACTCGGAAAATGTAAGTAGAAATCCATCCAACTGTAAGCCCCAAAACCAAGACTAACTGAACAACATTCCCAGCCTGTAAAGGATCTACTCCAAAATACTACATAACCATAATACATGCATCAGCTTTAAGTATGTGATGACAATATCAGGCCAAAGTATCACACTCTGCCAGAAGCATTCACTACGCATGCACAACAACAAAAAGCATTTTGAATTCTATTGGACTTCAAATCGAATGTGCACAACACAATGATTATAAAAAGGCTGATCCTATATGGCAATTGGCAAGCCAAATTGGTCTGAGCATTCATGACTGTTGAATTCTGGTTTAAAGATACAAGGAAAAATATTTACTAGAGGAGACATACCTCCAAGCCACTTTTCAGGCCAATGCCAGCAAGAGTAACTCCAAGTCCAATTAGTATAACATCCTTTCTAGTGTATCCAAAAGGCGTCTACAATTGGAAAGTACAAAACATGACTTAAATTGATATCGAAAGAACATAATTAAAACCCTGATAATGAGTTCATCGCTAGACTATGGTAAATCCAGACAACAACACAAAAAGAAACCATTAGGGCTATTAGAAGTCATCCTTGCATTGTGTTTTTTCTCACTCTTCATTCACTTGCTGATTTCGTAAGTGTTTTGGCTTATTATGGAAAGTTTGAGCGCAACTCAAGCAATGTACTGTGGGGACAAAATGCTGGTGGTAACAAGTACAATAAGCAATTAAGAAAAAAGAATCAAATTAAAAATCTAAGTTTAGTTTTAACAAAACAAGTAGACTTCATATTCCTAGGACAGAAGATAAACTACATTTGTATCTTTTAGCAGTAATTGGGTGACATGCCTTCTCCTGATCAGAAGATTCATCTTTAGTGCTACTTGAGTTCGAGGAGTTGCTGCATCTGGGAATTATAGAAGGCAACTTCTTACATATTAATCTGTAAGATGTTTTCTTTGGAAAAAGTGAAGCTCCTCTAGTGAAAAACCTTCGACAAATCTCCCTTTCTGCATTAAAATTGGAATAAAAGGTCCATCATTTACTTAAGGAGGACAACAAAAAGCAAGTGAGACAATACCTTTGACACCAAATACTAACTTTACATACATATAAGGTATATCCCTGCATATACAATTTGCGAATGCATGTGAACAATTATGGTACCCTGACTTCAAGAACAAGATCGAAGACAGAGTAAAACAACATTGAATTTCTTACTTCATTGGTTAGTCTGCTGATATAATTCCTGCCATGGATTGTCTAGTGTCAGTTTAGCAATTTTTAAGTTCTTCGAAAAAGTAAAAAGCAGTAAACCATTCATTGTCAGCGTGCCTTTGGAAACCTTATGCATTATGCTGTGGACTGTGTATTGCTCAAGTCAAGGTCGAGTCAAGGTTATCACGTAAAGTTGTACACTTTGCAGTGATGTTCTAAAATAATACCAGTCTAGCTTGAATTTTTCTTCACATCACCCAATTTGATCTGAAAATGAGTTCGTCAAAGGCAATATTAACGTGTGCTCTTCCGATCTACCTCTCATTCACATGACCACTATGTGTTGCACTAACTTTAATTACATTGAAGGTTTTAAGTCTACGACTCTTCCCCTCCAATTCTACCATCTATTTCAATATTTGGCTCTAAGTATTTAAATATTAACATTTTAATTGGGACACTATGCTTCATGAAAATCCTCAAAAGGTTTAGCTTCATGACATCTAGGCCCGAAACCTCATCAATCATCCACTGAAAAGCAAATTACCAATGTAATTGATGAACTAGGTTTCGGAGCCTATTTGTCACTTGACTGCCCAATCTCATCCCAAGAAACAAGAGACCATGCGATAAATTCTTTTCTTCATTAAGTACCAAAAATAGGAGCTTAGGACCGACGATCCTGAGAATTATGCATATGGCTTCCTTTCTTTCTAACTCTTGCTAACTTTCCCTCTTTATCTTCCTTTTCCTTACCCGCATTAGACTCTCACAACCCTAAACAATGCTATTTACCACAAATAGTGATCATTACCATGTGATGTGGCAGCAAATGCTAAGTCCATATAAATGCACAAAGATGAATAATTAGCATTGGTACAAAACCAAAAAATCTACAATATAAGTCTACTATTTTTCTTAAATGAATAATCTTTATGATAAAACCAGTCAGCCACCCCATTAACATAAGCATATATCCTCTCAACTTGGAAAGAGACTTGAAAATTATGCACTGTCTCATTACTAATAGGACTTTTTACGCCAGCTGCCACATTCACAAAGATTTTGACTGATAATTAAATTTGCATGCCTCAAGTTGTGAAAATGATTGAATACAAACTGCCTCGCGTCTTTGTTTCCTTGGTCAGTCTCTATTCTTCGTTTCATGCCCCCCTTTCTCACTAAAAACCCTCAATGGGGAATCCTATTGATTGAGCATAGAGTCAGACTCCCGAGACCATCCAACAAAATCCGAAGAATAAGCTCCATTGGTGATTAGTTATTGCGATGTGCACTTAGTTGCCATCTATGTGCTAGGACTTGGCTGTCAGTGTAACAAAAAGCAAAGAGGAAATAAATATGAAATAAACCAAATTAATACATATACCAGTGTCCATCTTCACCGTACTCTTCTTCTTCTTTCCAACCCCCCCACCCCAAAAAAACCTCCAACCCTAAAAAAGAAAAATAAATAAAAAATCTCTATGCTTCTATTGCATCAAGGTAATTTGAAAAGAAGAAAAGTCAGGTACTTGAATGGTTGAACCATTGAGCATCAGTGAGATTTGAAGAATTAGGAGTTAGCAAAGAAAGCTTTTTCCTCCATGTCATTTTACTGAATGTTTTTTTGGTGAAACTATAATCAGTCCACGAAAGACGTTCATGTGCACTATATATGTGTGTGTGTGTGTGTGTGTCAGTGTGTAAACTGAAAATGATTATGTCTACTCATAATTTCTTAAAATGCATTTTGCTGCCTTAACATAGTACACTTTTGTTTAAGAACTTTTTCCATTCATTTAAGTTTGCCATCACTAAAAGTAGAAGATTTCAGATGCTCAGAAAATATAAGATGTCATTTATGTACTTGAATATTGCCAAAAAAAGTATGAAAAAATTATTGAAATTAACTGTCTGGCAAGTGCATACAATCTATTGAAAGAGTGGGATTAAATTATCATTCTCTGGAAGAGAAGAACCTTGATTTCTAATTATGCCCTGCCCGTGGATCCACGAGTAAGCCAGGATAAACATAACTTCGCAAAACCTATGTTGCAATGGCAACAACCAAATATTTCTAAATACAAGTAAAGAGTACCGTCAAGAAACAGATAACAGACCTTTTATCAAACACCTAGCGGGCCTCAACCCTGGTTCCTGCAGTGGAAAAGCCGCTAAGCCCATCAAATATCTCGTTCCACTTTTGCATAGAATGGTGCTGTTCACATCTGTACAGGGGAGAAATGCTGCCATTGCTGTTATCTCTAAGAAATAAGGATATTTGTTTGCTCCGCCGGAGAGGGAAGAATAACTGAGTGGCGCAAAAAGAAGTTGAAATATGAAAGGCCGTTATTTATCTAAATGACATCATCATCATCATCCTTTTTCCCTTCTTTTTTTTCCCCCCTTAAAATTTCACCATTTTTAGTGGCCAATAATTGAAAATCATCTAGCGCCTAGTATGTTATGGTGTCATGTAAAATAATCAATAAAATAAAAAATTAATTATTCGTGACTTCATGGCATATTTCAATTAGTTCTGATCTCCTATCATAAATCTGACGGGATAATTTCATCAGACACATATAGTCGGATATCATTGGACAACTCTCATATGAGTTGTTCCACAATGAGACAACTCACATGTGAATTAGTGCATCTGACAGGATAATTCTGTCAGACATATAGAGGACATTATTTTTAAGATTTCAATTGTCTAAGCATGTCAGGCCCTTGTCAACATCAACGACTTATACCATAACGGAGAGGCCACCTGCACACATAGCACCCCGTTATTGAGAGATCAGGGGGCGGCCATGTGGCATTAGACCTCTTCATAAGGGAGAGACCTCATCTCCATAGCCGGACCAAGACCGATAATATATGAGGTTTCATTTAAATAATCTTGCCATAGCTGGTAATTATTTTAAAGACGCCCACTAATGGGTTTGTTCTAGTGGTAACGGCACATTCTTAACAGGTTAGTTGATTCAGGTTCAAACCACCATCTTATCCTATGTTCTCCAAATTATTATACTAAAATTTACCTGTTCAATAATTACTCAAACTTGTACATATTGACCAAATTATATGGTAAATGTCTTAAACGCCCAAACATGCTGATTTGGACGTGGAGGTTTTTCATTGGTAGTCAGGCTCAATATACACAGAACCGATCTGACTAAATAGAAAAACTTGCCCAAACATTCAAAACTATCATACTGCACCTGAGTCATTTTAGGTTTTGCATTTTCACCCTTGCTCTTTCTTTGACTGTGGTACCCGGTTCTTCCCATCCTCTAATGTGTCCAATGAGACCCTACCACATATGGACTCATAACGTTACATTACCACTTGCTAAACAAATGATCCCTATTATTCCATTTTCTTAGAAGCTATTGGTGCGATTGAAGAACGAAGAAAATGTGTTAACAAAGAGATTATTGATTAGTGTATAAGACTTTTTCTTTGTATTGTTTTTTTCATATATAGATGTTATGGTTGATAAGCTTTCCATGATTTTGCGATAACGAAACTAAAATCATTATGTGTTGGTCATAATGAATTTGAAGTAGTCGTCTCATATGCATAGCGCGTGGTTTGTATGTGAACAGATTGCTCGAGCCTAAGTATAAGAAGAGATGAGAACTATACAAGTGCATATACTACCCCTAGGATTTTTCACCCTTTTTGCTTATTATTATTATTATTTCTTTCTATCGTGTTACTTTTTATTATTGGAATACCTTTTTTTTTGCTTTTTTAAGGTCTCAACAGGATGGGATTGGGAGAACTTTTTTCATTGGAGAGCTTATACTTTTGTCCCAACTATATTGCGGCAGAACTGTCCATATGGCAAGTCGCACCCATAACGTTGGTGCAGTTAGCGAATAGGATTTCCTTACCATAAAAAGATGTGGGTGTTGAGTTGACAATTATACCTAGCGGTTGTTTCAGATTTTAAAATCGTATTGACCCGATTGATGATATAATAATCGTCAACTTCAGGAGTCATGTATTTATTCCGTGTAAGTAAACGTTTGTAAGTATAACGTGTTTCTTTAACGTAAGTAATAATAATATGAACCCAATCATTCGATAAATGTAATTTGTTTGATGTACCTATTTTACAAGCAATTAAGAATTGGTAAATTAGGTATCCGTCCTAACGTATATATTGCCTCAAAGTTGTGCCAAGTGCCAACTAATAACTAGATAGTTTTTTATATGAATCCTTTGATAGTTTGTTATGATAACAAGTTATTGAGATGTTGATTAGAAAAAAGAAGTGTTTTTAAAGAATATGATAGAGGAAACGTCCAACAAGAGTTGGAATAATAATCTATTTGATGCACCTACTATAAAACTTGCTATTTGCTATTTTAGTTATAGGCATTCCCTAATAGTCTTCGGATCTCTAGTGAACTTCTCATTCACATTTCAATAACATGATATCATTTGGAGCTTGTTTGATCCCTTTTATTCTCCCAATTTATAAATTTACCTATCACTGATTTGACATTTGATTTGACAACTGTTCAATTACAATCACATATTTCATACATTTTTACATTTCCAATACACATTCTACCTCTCTCCTCATTATAAATTCTTCAAATAAATATGATCAAACAAGCTCTTGATTCATTCGGGGTGTTGAATAGATGAATCTAAGTAGTCGCTAACACAATTGAGTATGAGTCATTAATAGCCTTAACAAAATTGACAAGTTCAGGTTGTGGAGGAACCCGAGCCCCCAATATTTTGGTTTTTTATTGGTAGGTACCTTCCCTAATCTAACAATGGCTTTACCTCATAAATCTACCAACAACCAAATTTAAATTGCGTTTACATCATGAATCTTCCAACAACCAAATAAATTCTTGACTTCTTATATAACTTGATGAGCTTATAATCATTTGTTTCTACTTATTAATTAATAATTCATGAGTAATTCACTTATTCTTTATTAGTGTCTCTTCAACCACCAGTAAGTGGCGGAATATTTATTATGTATTGGGATTTTATTATCAACCACAAGTATACATGTACAAGAAAATGAGTAATAAAAGTTGCACCAATCAAGGATTAATATAGTTTGGGGCTTAATTTGTAGTAAGTATATTGTCAATGTTCCAATTACAGCTAATCAATCTATAGGTGGACATTGTTGGAAGCTATCTAGAAAGTTTGTGTCTTTGAATAACTGTTAGAAGGTTTGAAACACTAAGTCCGGCTGTAAAACTAGATAAGGCTCTGGAGCTTTACTGTTCACGTGGTATGAATCTAAAAGTATGTGGGGCTATTTTTGTTAGATTCATACCACGTGAGGGAGCTTTATCTATCTTCTTAGAAAATTTCTGGAAACACTAGATGTTTGGTACCGTGAATGACAAGATATAATGCCAACTGTTAATGTGAGTGTATCACCGTTTCCATAAATCATATCAGTGACTAATATATTATATCACACTATCTGTTTGGTGCCATAATGATATCAGATGTTTGGTGTTTGATCAAAATATGAGTAACTATGCCATGAATAAGATTTTACCTTTTTTTTTCTTTTAACGTTGTTCATTGTTATATATCTGCTCATTTGATATGTTACAATGGATTGTGATGGATGGTAACGTGCTTTTGAGAACACATAAGAGGTGCAAAAAGACATGATAATGGAGTATAAAGCATTGTGCTCGTGTGTAGCGCGGGTTGGAGACTCAAAAGGAACGATTTAGCACATTGAGAAAGTCTTTTATAAGAAGGATGACAAATTAAATGAATTAGATGTGCTCGTTTTTTGACAACACCTAAAACAGCGTAACAGTCTTATATACGACTCACATTTCACGATCCCATCTCCGACCCCACCATTTTAATTTCCTCTAGGTGTATGGAGACTGGGGTCATGAGGGGCCTATTTTTCAGAGAGCTAAGGGGTTTTTGGTGGGTGGCAAAATACAATAATGCACAAGAAACTGGTCATACCATGTCATATAATTGGTTTGGTGTTGTCTTTATGTGTAGTCTTACATAAAACCAAAGTCTTGTTCCATGCCTACCATGTGCTCGACTAAATAAACAAACCAGATTCATCCAAGAAAATGGATTTGAAGCACATAACTATCATTGCCAAATCCCTTTTCTTGATACCCTTATTCCCTTCAATCCTGACCGCCTTTTTGCCTGCCTATTGTATTTGGTGGACCATTTTCTCCTACAAAAAGTATGATTTGAACTGCCTAAAAGTAATTTTCTTAATATTTTTGGATCTCATTCTTGATTTGATGAGTTTATCAATGTCGCTAGCCAACATATCATTAACATATGCTTGCAAATACAGCTAACCGACTGCACAAAAAGTATTTTCTACTCATATAATTGTTGATGGCTTTTGTAGTTTAGTGGTATTATCCAGTGGATTAGAGGAAAATATTTGTTCTTTTTGCATCATGAGTACTGTTACGCACTTATTAGATGTTTTATGAGAATACTCTTAATAAGTTTCTGTCGACATGTATCTATCGCAACTCAAAGACTTAATATATTTATATTGAAGAGTATCCAATATCCATTCCCTCCCCTAACCATTCCCATGTCCTTTATAAGTAGCATCCACTCACATTTCCTACCTCCCTTTCTTCCCTCTCCCAACCAAGAAAACTCTCTCTCTCTCTCTCTCTCTCTGGTTTCAAGGTTTTCATTTCACTTTTCTTGCCATTTCTCTCTCCAAGTTTCTCTTTCTACTCTAGTCTTCACCTTATTATTTTTCTTGCAGT
>CAVNYN010214505.1:0-25266 GCA_963692815.1 Nyctanthes arbor-tristis | reverse complement strand
TAATATTTTTGGATCTCATTCTTGATTTGATGAGTTTATCAATGTCGCTAGCCAACATATCATTAACATATGCTTGCAAATACAGCTAACCGACTGCACAAAAAGTATTTTCTACTCATATAATTGTTGATGGCTTTTGTAGTTTAGTGGTATTATCCAGTGGATTAGAGGAAAATATTTGTTCTTTTTGCATCATGAGTACTGTTACGCACTTATTAGATGTTTTATGAGAATACTCTTAATAAGTTTCTGTCGACATGTATCTGTCGCAACTCAAAGACTTAATATATTTATATTGAAGAGTATCCAATATCCATTCCCTCCCCTAACCATTCCCATGTCCTTTATAAGTAGCATCCACTCACATTTCCTACCTCCCTTTCTTCCCTCTCCCAACCAAGAAAACTCTCTCTCTCTCTCTCTCTCTAATATACACATGGGGAACGTATCACTATGTGCTCCATCAATGATCTCTAATGGTGAGGTGAAAGTATTGTCCACTGATGGGAGGTTGATGATCTACACAACGACAGTGAAAGCAGCAGAACTCATGTTAGAGAATCCTGGACAGTTTCTATGTCATTCCCGTCACCTAAAAATTGGCCAAAGAATCCCAGGAGTTTCAGCAGAGGAAGAACTCGAACGAGGGCAATTTTACTTTCTTCTGCCCATGGAAATGCTTTACTCTGTATTAACAAATGAAGAGATGAATTGCCTCAATGAAAGAACATCCAAAGGACTCAAACAAGGAAGCTTGAACTTTTCCAAGATTTTTCCAGTTCTTGGTGATCACTTTTGTTTGTTTCCCAATTCAGAAACCAAGGCAATAGAGGTTTCTTCATCAAGTGATTCACAGACATCTGAGAGGTATTCAAGGCAAAGATCATGGCAGCCTGCACTTGAAACTATCATTGAAACGCCACCCCAGCATTAATTCTTTTATGTTATTTCACTTTTTCCTTTTTCCTCCTCCTTTTTGTTGCAATACTTCTCTTTTCTACT
This sequence comes from Nyctanthes arbor-tristis, assembly GCA_963692815.1. Taxonomy (NCBI): domain Eukaryota; kingdom Viridiplantae; phylum Streptophyta; class Magnoliopsida; order Lamiales; family Oleaceae; genus Nyctanthes; species Nyctanthes arbor-tristis. The sequence goes on along the minus strand of CAVNYN010214505.1, from coordinate 24,264 downwards.
CATCTATGGAACACTTTGATTATGTAATTATAGTATAAAGATCTTAAGCAATTGATACCAGGATTTTGGCCCTTTTTTGGTGGGTTTTAACCTCTCTTTAGGTTGCAAAGTCTTGATTACCAAAGCCCAACATCCAGGGGAGGTGGATGTGGAAGAGAGAGTTGCAACTGGCAACCACTTGATATTAGGGACGGCAATTTGATCCGACCCGTCTAAAAATTCGTGGGGCCGCGAACCGAACGGGGCAAAAATTTTTCGCCCAACGGGTTGGTGAGGCGGGTCGAAAATGGATTAATCGGGTCGTGGGGCGGGTCGAGGTCAACCTGAACCGCCCCGCCCCATTTAAATTAAAACAATTAAAAATAAATAGAAAAATTAAGAAAAAATTGGAAAAAAATAAAAAATATATTAAAAAATACTAAACGGGTCAGAAATCCTTATCCGATCCGCCCCCGCGACCCGACCCGCCCCAAATTTTGGCGGGTCGCTGGGAGTGCAGGGCAGGGCAAAATCCTTCACGGGTCGGGGTGGTGTAGACCCGATCCGCCCCGAACCCGACCCATTGCCATCACTACTTGATATATATAAACCAATACATACTCTTTTCTCTAAATAATTATTATAACCATTAATTGATTGCCAAGTGCTGTCATGTCAAACCCCTCAATTTAAAAGTATGGGTTGAAGTTATGTTACTAAATCAATATGTCGGAAGCGTTACAAATTTCTTGTTTCAACTCTTGCCAAAATCGAGGGGCACGACTTGTCAATCAATTTTTTTTATTAATTAGATGAAGTAGTGTTGTTTGTCATCTTTAATTAGTTTAAAGTTGTAGTATTTGCATAAAGAATATGACACACGATAAATAAAAGTCATTTTATATATTATAACTGAACACAAACTTGGAAAACCCTTACATGTGAAAATAGGATTCTTAATCTCGTATCAAAACTTTCCTTATAAGTCAAGTTTTATTTAGTTATATTAGTTTCCATACACATACTTATCTTACTCTCATCATTAACTAATACTTAATTAAACAAGAAACATTGATCTATCCCTCATAATCTTGTCATGGTGCAAAAGATTGAGGGAAAAAGCACAAAATATATCAAACTCATATGAGGTTCCCAAATACATTACAAATATGGGATCATCCTCATAATAAGCCCAAAGGTCTATTTCTATCACATGCATAACTTGGCTCGCGTCCTGCGACAACCTCTATTCTTCGACCTTTCTCTTAACGATCCTTCGGTGGATCATCTGTAAAAGAGTAATCACATACAAGGTGAGTATAAAATACCCCGTGAGTAATACATTATTTCAGTTTACCAAAGGTTTATAGAAATCATTTCATGCTACAATCTTAAGAATATTAAGATGCACAAACCTTTTTGAATATATTATAGGGCCCCAAATACTAGAAGTTCTGACTACCCATGGCGCCTCGTTGTCTTTCAAATACCAATATGGTAATGATAACACAATAGATTCATAACAATTTCCGATTAGCTTTTACTGGATTTTCAAACTTTCATTAATCCATAACAATTAACATGGATCAAATCAAAGCAAACAATACAAAATGGGTAGAGAGACTCTAACACTTCTTATGCAAGAAATAATTTTAACAATATCCAAAACACATCTTTTCTTGAAACTTATGCATGCAAATAAACCAAAGTAATGGATTACTCACCTTGTTTTCTTATACCTTTGAAGTTGAGACTTGTTAATGGATGGCAAAACACCTTCAATTCCTTAGTATATCTAAGTAAAATAACCTTTAGAATATGGGTTCTATATGTATATGAACTAAGTCTTGTTTGAAGAGATACAAGAGAGCTTTTGAAGGTCTTTTGTGAGTTTTCAAAACCATTCACAATTTATGGACGAATTTTCCTTCTTGTTTTATAAAGGTTTTTGAGTTCCACCAATACAAAGACTCACACTTGTCCTATAGCAATGAGTTAAATTGGAGGGATATGAATTCTTCTTAGTAAATCAAGATGCCAAGTGTGGGTTGTGGATTCAATTCATGTGGGAAGAGCTTATTGGATACAAGTGTCTGAGATTTTTCCCTTTAATTCTTATTAAACTCCTTTACCTATTGAACTCTATAATTAAGTCCTTGTATTTCTGACTATACTAGTGAGACATCATATCTTTACCTTAAGCATCTTTTCGGTATCACAATTTACTACCCGATTAAGTTTAATCGTTCTTTTAGCAAATTTTCTGTAACCGATGAGGTAATTTACATACATTCGAGTAATCATCCACTAAACAAAAAATGTCTCAACTAGTCATCCAATTATAAGATTTATTCATCGATTACTTATAATTGAATATCAAAACCAATTATTATTCCTAAGATATTACTATTAAAAATAGAGGAATTACACGGGATGTTACACGCCAACTAATATTTAGAGTATAAACGATGATGTTTATCACCATTAGCGGTTGAGAGAGTATTCAGTAGAACGGTCCTATATGTCTAGTGGTAAGACAATTCACTAACTTTATGACAAGTGGAATTAAATATCACTTATATATACTTTTGTTCTCTCTCTTAATTTAGTGAAAACTATCTACTTAAATAACACCAAGTGTATTAATTTCTTTTTTTTTTTTAAAGACCAAGTGTATTAATTAATTTTCAATGAAATCTCAAACTATTGTATGTTAATTCTCAGTTGCAAATTTAGCCGATGATTTTTTTTTTGGTTAATTCTAACTTATTTAATGTTAATGCTATGTTAATCTCGTTATTACATATATATATATAAGTCTTTATTCATCGATAGATGCATTAATAAGGCATTCTTTTTATCAGGTATCACAAAATTCACCACTCACTTTAAGCATATTGTATCATATTATTTCATAATAATAATACGAAGCAACTTGAATAAATGTGAACATGAATTAGTCACCAAGGTAATTTATATTATATTTTCTTGTTTTGACATTCTTCGTCTTATGACGCAAAGTATGATCTTATGTGAGTACTGCTTCTAGTGTCTTAGACATATTTTGTAATAAAAATGACATTTTAGAGTCGCAATATGTTTGGAGTAAAATAATAATACAAATGCTGTTGATTGTAAAATGTTAAATGCTTAAACTTTTATGCATTTGTTTTGAAAAGAATATAATTTAATGCATTATTGATGCAGCTACTGATGATTAAAGATTTATTCATATAATTAGATTAATTAGCATTTAAATAAGTTAGCACTTAAAAAAACCGCTTAAATAAGTTAAGTATTAAAAAAAAAAGTTTCATCTCTAAATTTGCAAGTTAGAGTTTTTTTTTCTTTACCGGATTTGCTAGTTGGAATTAATTTTAAAAAAAATTGAGATCTTTAAAAAAAAAAAAAAGAAGAAGAAGAGAGAGATTTAAGATTTTATTTTATTTTAAAATCAATACAAGTGGGTTGTTTTCATTAAATTAAGAGAGAGAAAACAAAAGTATATTTAAATAAAGTTTAATTCAACTTGTCATAAAGCTAGTGGATGATCTTATCACTGAACATATATGTCTGTCTTACCAAAGACTCTCTCTTAATGGTTGTCACAACGAAATCAATGTGGCATGATTTAGATTAAATGATAAGTCTAGGTGAGATTGTCATCCCAATATTAGGGGGATATGGAAAATAGCCTAAAGTTTGAACTAGCAGATCATGTCTCTCTATTTGAAGAATAGAGATGGTGCGTTCCCGTTCATATCTTTAGTTCTCCATTTTTCAAAGGTTCGTAGAAATGATAGGCACTTTAAGTGAGTGACCTACATTGGAAGAAAGGGGAAATATCTTAAGTGTCTTTGAACTGATCAACCTGCCTCTGATTACAAAGCACATTGTTCTCTTCTCTGCTTTTATATAATGGATGGCCATACATTACCTTGTCTCCATACAACGTTAGCAGAAACAGACCAAATAATCAATATATGTGCCTAAACAGATGCTTAACCAGGCTTCAATGGGCTAAACCGGCGTCCTATCAGGCCCTATCAATAGGCTGCTTGTACTGAGCCTCAGTGGTGTTGGTCAACGAGCAGTTCGGTCCTCTTGTCGCCTCTCTCCTAACTTAAGAAATATGTTTAACTGTAATGAAGTCACGAGTTTAATGAAAAAGACTCGAGTCTTGCACAACTGGGGCTCTCATCTTAGCTCAAACACGCCAGCATTTCGCGTCGTGACGCTTTACTTGCCATGATTCAGGCTTTCAGTTGAGATGATTTAAATGAAAACTTAAGTAACAATCTACATAGATACTTAACCCTCCATATCATAATTATCAATCTTGTGCAAAGGACAAATGATGGTCAAGTAGACCCTCCCCTGTGGCCACCCCAAATGCATCAATCATTGCTCAAAGGTCTTTCTCCATATAGCAAGAAAAATTATTGTCCAATTTTTTCGTTTTTATTGAAGGAGACTAAAATCCCTTTATTCATTATTATACATTACAAAATTATTAATATCATTGTTCGGTGGAGAAGGAATTTGCACATTCATAGTAACAATGATCAAGATTAGCAGTCATGATACAAAACTCCATGATCTAGTGTTTTAAAAAACGTAATGTATAACATGATGTCAAAATCACTCTTTAAATGTTTGGGGGCGTTGATATAAAAAGAGTACAATTCTTGAACCTAAAACAAGCTTTAAGTACTTGTATAAACACACTTTCTATTACAGAGACCATTGAGTTCAACTCATATAACTCCTATTTCGTCGTTCAACGAAAAAGGGAAAGCATAAATAGCCTAACGCACCACACAAGCTGTCACAAATATCATGCAACATGTGAAATTGACATGGAAGACCTTTTGCTTCTTTTTCATGATCAACATTGATTTTGGTCTTAAATAAAGGATACAATGAATTTTTTCTTTTTATACCCTTTTTCCCTTTTTCATCTAGCGGGAACATGATGTCAATTCTTTTAAGAACCCGAAGAACTTCGCCCAACGATTTTACTCATTTCAACTTACTCAAACTCAAGATCGAAGAAACAACCCAATATTTCTAGTATTTTGCGTGTGACGAATTCGATAATCTCAAGCCAAAGCTGTGAAGGTTAAGCGGTTGGGGATGGTTGAATTGGAATAGAGTAAAGTTTAAGGCAAAAGAATGAAAATGAAAATAAAACTTAAAAAAAGGAAAAAGAGGTAGAAAAAAAATGGGTAAGCTATTCCACTCCACCACTACAAATCCCACTAAGAGAAACCACCGAGAAACTACAAAGCCCACCGCCAGGCGGCGATGCCTCTTCCTCTGCCTCCGCCGGCGGAAGAACCCGTCCTCCTGCGAACAAATTCCGGCCATTCTGCGGCGGTTCCCGAACAATTCCTTCTTCCAGCTCTGCCGCAGCGCCAACACTGCCACCTAAGAATACCCCATCGCCAAACCTCCTCTCCACCTCCAAATACTCCCCCAGAGACGCCCGACGGCAGTCATAATCGTCCCTGCAGAGCCCCCACCATCTCCTCTTCCGCCTCCGCCGCCGTTCCTCCTCCGTCTGCATCCCTACAGGCCCAGCTCGACCCTTCTTGGGTTTCTTGTTTTTCCGGCCACCGGAGACCGCGTTTTCTGGCTGTCGGTGCTGGGAGGCGGCCCGGAATGTGATCGCCTGCAAGGTGACCCCCATAAGCGTACCCAGTGTAGTGCTTCTGTCATGGAAAAATGAACCTGTAGACTGCAAAATCATTCACAGAAAACCAAATGTAAATAAAAAACTCCATCTTTTCAACTGTTTCCAAGAAAAAAAATGAAGAATTTAGGAAAATGCAGAGTACCTCTGTATCAAAATCAGAAGAAGAAAGGGAGGAATGAGTAGGGGAGGAAGGTAACATATCACTTGCTGGATCCAACATCTCTGTGAGTGAATTTGAGTGTGAAATTAATTTCTTGGGAAATTTTGGGTGATTGTTAGGAGCAACTGTTGAGATTTGAAGATGACCAATGTAAAAGATGGGAACTTTTTGCTGTTCTTGTGTGGGTTCTTTTACAGGGGTAGTACTGATTCATGAGTACTTGTTGGGTGCAAGGAAGGTGGGTGGATGGGATTGCACTTGTGGAGTCACGCTTCTTGGTGATAGAGTGAGGATCTAAAAAAAAAAAAAAATTGGCTCTTCTTTGTTTTTTTTTTCTTTTCTTTACTTTTTCTTCTTTTCATCTTTCTATGTCCTCCTTTCCTTTTAAAGAAAAGGAAAAATTAGAGCGTTAATCTTTGATCGTGCCATGCTTTTACCTCAATAAACATTGATAGCCAAATGTGCATATTAATGGTCGAGATCATTTTATTTATTGAATTTTGTTGCTAAATACAGATCACATAACTTCTTATTAGTATTTAAGTCTTAACATGAAGATTGAGATCTAGATGTAGTAGTGAGATTAAGAAAAGTTTGGGCATATAAGTTCACGACTCCACATAAATGTGTTGTTATATACACCCTTGAAAATTAGAGAAGGTTAATAACTATTGTACATACATATTGCATTTAATAGACCATAAGTTCAACGCATTAACTTGTCCAGAAATTGGTCTCACTTGTTGTCAAAAGTGTGTTGAATAAATAAACAAGCTCTAAGTTCATTGAGGCCTTGCTTTTATATGCATCCATAAATGTAATGGTACTTTTTTGTATGGTTAATCAAAGACAAGAGCCCTCGTAGTAAGTTAATAAACGAGTAAACGACTAACACTAAATGTATATTTATTGATGCAATTTACTTTATTTCCTGGTCAATTGTTAATATATTGTATTGTATTGGTAAATTTTCAAGAATTTGCATAAAACATATGAAAAAAATTAAAACATGTGCATATTAGCTACAGTTGACGTGGTCGTAGAATAGGTGAATGCAACGCCTCATTCTAACAAACTTGGAATTTCTTGAAGAGGTCTACGGTCGCTATTAGGGAAGGAAGGCGGCTAATACCTCCTTGCGTAGAGTTTTAGGAGAAAAGTAAAGCTATAAAATATCAATATGATATGGAAAGAATCACGTTATTTAAACATACATGTGAACAAAAAATATAACAAAAAGATGTTTAAATTATCTTATCATCCCTATACAATTCAAGGAGGGTTAGGATAATATGGTAATTTAAACCTTTTTGGTCATAATTTTTATTTACTTGTGTGTCTAAATATATTAATTCGTTGGGGGAAATGACGCGTTATGAACAACTGCTTGAACGGAAAAATGAGTTCCCTCTTTTTATATTTTATTATTATTTAAGGAAACGATTCCATATTAATTAATTAAAAATATAAAAAGGGAATAGGAGAAAACGGTCACCCAACGTTCAATTCATGGACAAAAGGTCTCTAATCTTTGAATTAAGACTCGATTGGATCCTCAACTTTTTTTCACTCTTCTAGGCCCACAATATTTTATAAATTTGCATGATAGGTCATGTTTGCCACTATTCCGCCATTTTTTTAAAAAATGGCCATTATATCCTCTTAACTTTTTAATTTTAAAAATAAAATATTTAAAAATAATAAAAAAAGAAAAGAAAACACCCACCCCACCCCTACTCGATCCCCTCCTACTCGCTACCCTCCCCTCCAAGAACCGTGGCCGGAATACTACTATTTCTGGCTACCAAAAATGAAGGTGTGAATCCTGATCATTTTTCCACTGAAAATCAATTTTCGACAGAAAAATTGGGCGGAGGGAGAGGGATTCACCCCCCCATTAGTGATGTGTGGCAGCACAAAATGCTGTCGGAAAAATGGTAGCAGAAATTGCTGTCATTTCCGGTAAAAAAATGGGGGGATTCACCCCCTCCCTCCATTTGTGCTACCAGACAGCACAAAAAAATGCTAGTGGAAATGGCATTTTTGCTGTCATTTTCAGCAGGAAAATGGGATGGGAGGATTCAACCCCATATGGCAGCACAAATTGGGTTCTCTCCACCCATTTTTCTGCCTGAAATGACAGCAATTTCTTCCGTCATTTTCAGCAGCATTTTATGTTGCCTGACAGCACAAATGGGGGTGAATCCCCCCATTTTTCTGCCTGAAATGGCAAAAAAATAGAGGGGATTCACGCCCTTTTTTGGACGTCGGAAATGGCAGTGTTCCAGCGGCCGTTCTTGGGATGGGATGGGAAGGTGGTTGGGGTTGGGGTGGGTTTTTTTTTAAATATTTTGTTTTTCAAATTAAATATTTAAAAAAGGTATAATGGTCATTTTTTAAAAAAATTGGCTGAATAATGGCAAAAAGGACTTAATGTGTGAATTTATAAAAGGTTGAGGACTCAAGAGAGTGAGGAAAACGATTAGAGATTTAATTGATTCTTAACTCAAAGGTTGAGGACTTTTTGTGAAATTAACCCTCTCCCAAACTTTCGTCCTTCTGAACGATTCTGGACCAATTCACAGTTAATGAATAGTGATAAAAGCTCTAAATTCAAGGACCAAAATTATTAAATTAAAATTAAAAAATTGCATCCAAGTCCTTTATTTTAAGCTAGATTTTCCAAAAAAGGAAGCAATTTTTATCCAATCACGTTCATTGCCGCCACCTCTGCCGCCACTGTCACGGTCGCCGACGCCCCCCCAACACCTCTAACCACCGTCATATCCGACCAAATTCCCAACCACAAAACACTATAAGGTTACTCTTTAACATTGAACAAATTAAAACCGCAATGAGAAATCTGGACTCATCGCGAAATTGAAGAAATTATCAAGATACTGGTAGCAGTTAATGCATATTTTTTAACTGGGAATCACATGACGTTCGAAAAAAGGTACTTTCCCCATTTCTCAAGCTCTTCTTTTCCCCGGATTTCAGTATCTGTTTTGGATAGAGTTGAAAATGCTTAAGGTCAAGATATGCAGGTAACCCGCATTATTCAATTGATTGTTTACGGTAGGTGGGTTCATTTTATTATTGCATTAAAACTCAAGTATCTAATCCATTCCTGATTGATTAATTCTTAACTGTTTGTCCACAATGATGGCTTCTGTGCCTTCATTTTCAAAATGTCATATCATAATCGGAAATTTGATCTTTCCTGGAAATAATACAACGATTTTGATGCAACGATTTTGATGTTTTATGAATAATTAATTTTACTGCAATTTTATATAATGTGACTGAGTTTTCTTGTCTCTACGCTAATAAAGCCAGCCCAGGATATGTTAACTTGTTCTTAATATGAATTGCAAAGAGAACCAACTGATAAGCTGAAGAACATAAAGCAAAGTCTGAGTCTTTGAATGAGTTTGTGAGGTAGAACATGGCTTTTGCTGCTATGAGAGCAGATGCTGCAGCCTCAACATGTCATTCTTGGTAGTAGTTATAGAAAGTGAGTCGAATCTCTCCTGAAAGAGGTTATCTTGCAAGAGATTCTTAACACGAAAGTTAGTGAGAACATGATGTCTTTCGAGATTCAAATCGTATATATACTCCCTCCGTCCCAAAAAGATATTCCCCTATTCCATTTTTATCCGTCTCAAATTATATTCCTCTTTCCTTATTTAACTTTCTACTTTTCTAAAATTCCCTATTTATTATGCACGGTAGTCAATAATAAAGAAGATTTAGAGTGAAATACTAAATAAACCAAAGGGCACATATTAGGAAATACATTTTTAAATTTTACATCTCCAACAACATTAATTAGGCTTTCTTAGTCAATGTGAAAAATGAAAGGGGAATATCTTTGTGGGATGGAGGGAGTATGCTGTATAAAGCAAAAGATCTCATTGAATCCCACATTAGGAATCTGCCTTGATAAAATTTGATGCATCACGGAGATGAGATTATCATCCGAATCTCATCCAACTGTTTAAGGATGTAAAAACAGAAATTCAGTTCATAAGGCGACTGGTTGTGAAGGAGATTGAGGAAAAGAGTGGAGTAGAAGTGCTGAAGCCAACAATTTTTCGCCTGACGCTAGTTCATCAGAACCTATTGCTAGGAGTGGCGAGGTCAGTACTGTGAAAGTTGGCTGGTTATGCAAACTCTTGTTCTCTTATCCATCACGTGCATTTTCCAAATGTGGATGAAAGTTGGACTTTGTTTTGTGTCAAAGTGAGAGTTGAACTTTGTTTTGTGTCGAAGTCTTTACGGGAAGACTTTTGCCCTCCTGAATTGGAGGAAATTGGAAGGAAGATTGCTCTAAATTGTCAAGGACATGAACTGATTATTGTTGTGATTGGGGGTCTTCTTTTGAAGGGCACCAGAACACAGCATTACTGGAGGGTTATTGCTGAAAACGTAAGTTCCGTAATAATGTCAAATGATGAGCAATGCATGAGTATACTATCTTTATGTTATACACTAATTTGCCTCATCACCTGAAAGAGTCTTCCTTTACACTGGAATTTTTCCAAAAGATTATGATATTAGGGTATCCATTCTCGTGAAGTTATGGATTGCGGAGGGATTCCTAAAAACCAGTGGAATCTAAAAGCTTGGAAGATGTAGCCTATGAATGCTTGTTGGATCTTATCGATAGAAGTCTTATTTTGGCTAGCGAAGAGAGCTCCATTGAAAAAATTAAAACTTGGAAGATCCATGATCTCATAAAAGACTTTTGCGTGATAGAAGCTAATTAAAGAGAAGATTTTAACATTACTGATAGGAGTCTATGGTAGGCCAGTGGGTGCTATTTATAGTCGCCTAGGTATCCATCCAAGTGCAACAAATGCTTTTCCTTGTGATGACAGAAAACTGTCATCTTTACCAGTAAACTATCTTCTCAGTTTTGATCTACATTTTCATAGTTCACTTCAGCATCTGAATCCAGGGCTGCTTAGAGTACTGGATGAATAGACTAATCTATGGGATATACCATTTAAACTACAGGAGCAACTATTTCACAATTTATGGTAACGTGCTTGTGGAATTGCTGAGAATTGGTTTTCCATATTATCATCAGCCAGGTTTTTGAATCTACGTACAAACGTTAATTCTCCGTCGATCATTGTCATTGCAATATATGACAATATGGAATGTCCCAAAATTAAGACGTATCCAAGTCTGCACAATAAGTCTGTATGATCCAAGTGAGGAGGAGAGTTCTTTGGGTGCTTTAGAAAACTTACAAACGTTGCCCGAAGTGAGTAACTTCAGATTTTCTGAGGAGATTCTTGAAAGAATTCCAAATCTGAAGAACTTGGGGATTATTTATGGATATGAATATGGTTTTCATTGGCTGCAATATCAATACTATTGTCTTATTATTCTTGTGCGTCTGCATAAACTTATTCTACAGAACATCTCGTTCCCCCTTCACCAAAGAAACTTATTCTACTAAAAAGTTCGAGTCCTTGGGAGGATATGGTGATTATTAGTTCGTTACCGAATCTTGAAGTGCTCAAACAGAAACATAATGCGTTCCAAGGCCGCAAATGGGAACCAATTGAGGGGCAATTTCTGAAACTGAGGTTCTTAATGCTTGAAGTTCTGCAACTGGAGCAATGGGAAGCTGATAGTATCCACTTTCCAAGCCTCAAACGCCTGATCATTAGTTTCTGCCTACATCTGAAGGAGAACCCTCGCAATATTGGAGAAAAACAAACGCTTCTATAGATCAAGTAATTGTGTGGTGTTCTTTATTAGTAGCTTTAGTAAAGGAAATGCACGACGAATAACTGAATATGGAGAATGATGGTATTCAAGTTCTCATCGAAGGAGTAATTTTGTAGCTTGGTTAGGTTCTACTTTTCATTCTCAATATCTCAATGTAAGTTCTAATGCAATATTCTTTTCTTTCTTATTCTTGCTTTAATAATGGGATTCATTCATGAATTTTCTTGAAAATAGCTAATTGACAGGAGAAAATGGCATTGGCTGAAGATCATTCAGAAGAGAGAAAACAGGAAGCTTAAGAGGGACACAAGGAGTTGAAGCTGGAGTTTATTGTAAAGGATAGGGCCAAGGAGAAGTCTAATTTCTTCAATCGGTGCAAGTTGTGTTCTAATTTAACATGAACAATATTATGCAGCACCACTAAGGTTTATCCCCGAGTTTGCACTTTGTAGTGTGCAGGAAAAAAACACGACATTAAATAATAATTTGAATTAATTATGTTAACATGAAGTGGTGCTAAGCATCATACCTCCATATGACATTGCTAAAGCAATAATTATTTGACATAGAAATTTCACCTCTCACGTGTTAGTAATCAACAAGATAAGAACAAGTCTAAACTTAATCGTAGTTTATTTTCACGTGAAACATGTTACTCGTGCGATCTAGTTCCGTTGGCACGTTCCTAGAATAATTATTATGTGAAAGACCCAAAATGTACGTAGTATTTCTACAACATGAGTTCAATATTTTAATTTATGAGTAACGTGTTTAGTAATTTTGAACAATATTATATTCAGCAAAATATTGTGATTGGTAACTTTGACTATATTTTAAATCAAAAATCATATACGTAGTTTCTGATCCCCGTGGTCTAGATTTAGAATATGAATTGATTATGAGATGTTCTCTCTCTTGTAGCCTCGTATAAGTTGCTCACAAAATAATGATGGATTTTTAACCATCAAGGTCAAGTTTTACCTAAAATAATGTTACGTAACAATAATATTTAACGTTACACTATATACGTGATGTTAGATGATATATAAAGTTAAAGATAAGTATATGTAAGCAATTTGATTTAACTAATAATATGATACTATATGGACGACTGTTTGTCACCTAATTGACGAAATTTTGAACAATTAACATATATACCTATTGGATTCTTTCATTTTTTGTGTGAACATTAAAATAACATCAAACGATTTTTCTTCTCTTAGTAAGAAAAAGTATAATCTTTTCAAAATTCTACGCATCTATATTTATTTATCTATAAAAGGTGAAAGATGTGTGGTAGGTGAGTTGATGGACACTTCTAATATCCTTTTTTTTTTTTTCTCTCTCTCCTCTTTATTTTGAAAAAATGTAAAAATACAAAATTGCCTAATTCGAGTGTTTGGCAAGACTTCTCGTCCTGCATCAGTTCTCGAACGTCAAACACCAGTAAACCTATAAGTTTGCCACCTATTAGCCCAGTCATCTATGCTCAAATCTGCATCAGCACGATCATACATCACTATCCTGAGACTCTCAATCGTTCTCTCTGAAGCTGTATATACACAGAGAGGATAATTTTTATAACTCCATCCGACATTTTTTGGAGGGGAAGTCTTTATTCACTGCAAGTCTTTGCAGAAAATGGCTCAAGGCGCAATTGGGTTTGTTGGATTGGATGAGATCACCTTGGATTTGGCGGGTTCGCTGCTCAAGTCTGGCTATTCTGTTCAAGCATTTGAGGTTTCTCATTTCACTTGAATCATTAAATGCGAAGTCAAATTTTAGAAGTGGTTTTGTTTGTAGATAAATGTATGATTGTTAATTGGTCAACATTTATAATTTTTCTTCTGTTGCTCTATTTGAGTGTTCTGTTCTGTCACGTATGATGGATCATGTTTGGCAATTGAGGGTTAACGGATTAAAACAATGCTTAAGAGTTATCTACTTATAGTGATCTGAGTGCGTGTAAGTGGAAGTTATGGGTAAAGTTGCAGTCTTTTGATGCAAAAGGAAGTTTGCTAATGATAGTTGCGACTAATTCTAGTCACTGCTTTCTTTTGAGGAGGAAATCTGTTTTAGTTCTGCTGAATGTGCATATATGTTGATCGTTCTTGTTAGTTAAAAGGCAATTTCTTTAGTCATTTTTGGCAAACTAAGAAACTTAGAAGTATATTTTTATGCACTTGATGTTGCAGTATGCCCCATCATACATTTACTTGTACCACTTCTGATGTAGATGGGGCTTGGAATCTTTGAAAAACCAGAAAAAAATGTGATTATTAAAAAAAAAAAAAAAAACTACAGCCATAAAGGTCAAAAAACATGTTGAACGGTCATTGCAATTGCAAGTATTGGCAAATTAGTAGTAAATTTAATCACCGAGGTGCTAAATAGCTAATTATTTGACCTTCGTTTGACAACAGTTTTACTCTGCCCCTGTGATTGCTATATACACTTAAAATTTTTACATTCACAGGCATCCAGTCCTCTTCTGGATGAGTTCTCAAAGCTGGGGGGTAAAAGAACTGCCAATCTAATGGAGACCGCAAAAGGTGAATGCCAAGGCTGCCTTTTGCTGCATTATTTTCTGTGATTCTCCTTATTTTCAGAATATGGGTTCCTACTTAATCTTTCATCCCACGGTTGTTGCTACTATATATTGAATTCTTCTAGCGAATAGTTATTATGGCAATCTACCAATTTCTAGGACCTACTTTCCTTTCGATCTGTACTCTGTAGTTACTAGAATGTTGTAAAAAAGGTTTTGGCAGTGATGCCGATCAACTACAAATTACAAAAGTTCCTAGCTGAAAAACAATGTCACTGCATTCACACACTCATACACACATCCTGGGAGATAGCAATGGAGTGCTATACATGAGTAAAGATGTCAGAGCTTGTTAGAAATGTGCTGGAAATTTTTGTAGTGCAGGCAACTCACAGAGGCTGCTGGCGCAATAGGTCTGGGGTCAGCAAGCCGGAAGAGAAGAGAGTTGATAGAGACATTGAGAAATCAACACATCACCAAAACAGTCGTATACACATTGTGACTGACTTATGCCCATCTTATTCCATAATTAATCTCAGAAAGAGAACAAGGAAATACTGAAGTTAGAACTGGTGCAAAAGGCCATGACTAAATGGACATTGCACTATACTATGGTTCTTCATATTTAATCCTCTTTTTAAATGTTCTTCACATTTAATCCTCTTTTTAAATGGTTTGTTCTTTCTTTAGCATCCTTTTCATAGCTTGATCATGTAATTTCAAGTGGATATATCATGTTTTCTTCCTTTTACCAATCTTGCAGGTGTAAGTGCTTTAGTTATATTGATATCTCATGCTGATCAAATAAATGATATCATTTTCGGTCCTGAGGGTGTTTTAAAAGGTCTCTTTCGAGCTTCTGAATGTACATTAAGTTATTAAGTTGCTCTTTCATTGAGGTGCCTCCCTAATTTTTTTCTGAATATGAAATATGCAGAACTGCAGAAAGACACAGTCATTATTCTCCATTCAACCTTAAGTCCATCACTTATACAGAAGCTGGAGAGGAATCTTACAGGCAAACATTCTTTTTAATATGCTGATTCTCTGCTGTGTTTTAAGTAAAAATGTATAAGATTTATTATTTATTCTATAAAATATATGAACTTCTCTTGAGAAAAGCCATTGCAGAGTTTACCTGTAGGGACTGGCATTATCTATCTGCATTCCTGAAGTTGGTTTTTGTTATTCATTTCACCGAAATGATGCATCTACCACCTCCATCTTCACAGGAATAATTTAATTCGGTCTGGATTGGGCTTGCATATTTTTCTGTTTGAAGTAGCTTTTAGTCATAGCCAGTTGGTCCCATAAACCCAGTCCAATTGCAGCCACATTGATCAAAATAAAATGACTTTGATCATTGTTTTTGCAGTCCATAAAATATTTCTTATGATGCACCATTCATATTTTATTATTTACCTATAAACGAAATCATTTGCTGTTATCAAATCATGCCTAATATCACAATCAACAAATTTTTTCTTTTCTTTCCCCCTAATTAAACACTCGAATAAGTAAATGTAAAAATACTGCTCCATAAGTATTGTTTAATTGCCCAGGAAGAGTTGATTATCCATTTCATGTTGGCCAAACAAAGAACAGTGTTGATATCAGGCATGCTGTACTTTGAAATTCCTAATCATTTCTAGAGAAGGCATGCTGTACTTTGAAATTCCTAGTTAAATCATTTCTAGATGAGGCATGCTATATTTCGAAATTCCTAGTTAGATCATTCTTGGCAAGTGACAGTTTTTCCCCAGTGGACCAGATAAAGATTGATGTTGGAATTTGGACGTTGTTTGATGCACATAATACAAATATATTTTCTCTTCCTACATTCTTTATCATGTTGTTTGGAAATATGAATGTTTCAATCCATAAGAGACATTCATATTGTCCTTGTGTATTGCGTAGTTTGTTTATTTATTTATTTATTTTTTATTTTTTGTTACCTTCTTTTCTTTCACAGTACGGTTATAGTGTGTTATAAAGTAGCTAAGCCAATTGAATAAAGTTTTAATTATAATTTCACATGAACTCGAGTTTATTTGTGGTTAAGCCTCGCCCCCATAATAAAGCAAGGAAAATAATCTGTTTCTATCATAAAAAGTAAAGTAAAATACCGTAGATGACAATAATCAATTTGTTAATGCATCCATCCAACTTTAGCTTCTGTTAATGTCTGTTTTACCGTATCAATTATAGATATCCATTCTTTTGCTTTTGCAGAGGATTATGAGATGAATTTTGTTGTTGACATGTATGTCACGAAGGCTGTATCAGAGGTTTTGGACGGAAAACTTATGGTAAAGAAGTGGAATTATATTTTTCGTAGAGGTTAAGGTTATATTTTGCCTATTCTTTGATGTACAGAATGCTTGTTGTTCTTCTCATTCAGACTATATCTTCAGGAAGATCAGACTCCACGTCCCGTGCACAGCCAATTCTTTCTGGTTTGGTCTCTTTTTCTTTCCACCTTGAGTTTTTCTTGGGAGGCGTTTCACCAATTACCCATGTCCCCTTTAGAAATTCTTCATACCTCTTATTCTAACTGTTGTTTTATGAGCAGCCATGTGTGAAAGACTTTTCTTGTTTGAGGGTGAACTTGGTGCGGGAAGGTACTTTGTTTGGCTTCATACACTTGAGACATTTTGTTTACTTTATCAATGATAGAAAATTTTTGTCACTCCAAGTATATTCTAGTGGCACCATTCTATGAACAGATTAAATGATCTTATGGTTTTCTGAAATAAGCTTTCTATTCCCGTTTGCAGCAAATGCAAAATGGTTATTGAGCTTCTTGAAGGCATTCATTTTGTAGCTTCACTTGAGGCCATGTCTCTAGGTGCTCAAGCTGGGATTCATCCATGGATAATTTATGATATCATCTCTAATGCTGCAGGAAATTCATGGTAACTTCAAATGCATAATTTCTTCATCCTCTTTTGCTAATCAGTATTTAGCACTGTGATCACACTCACGCTTATTTTCTTGTCTAGTGGTCGTGCTATACATGTTATTGATCTGTTACGTCCCTCCCTCCAACTTGATTCTTTTACCGGATTACGTGTGTGTATAATCGCACGCGTAATCTGCAAAGAAACAAGTATATATATGTTTCTTCGCCTAGTAGCACTCCGGGTTATATTGCATCGTAGAGCTTTCTTTCATCTTGTTTCCTTCTTTCTATGTTGTTTCTGTTTATGGCTTATTAGATTAGACTTTGTATAAAAGGAAGGTGTCTCATCTGATTATAGCATATCTAACAGAATTAGTTGAAGAAACCCCTGAAATCAACTGCTGAATGTTGAGGAATTATTTATCGTAGCAGTTTGCACAAACTGAAGCTGGCACAGGAACAAACTGCAATCAAAACTATAATTTCTGACTGTAAATCTGCAGGCTTTATAAGACAGGCTAAGGTCTTTTAAATATTAATAAGCTGCTTTGCAGGTCCATCATGACTTCACATGCCAAATTCAACGATAGGGTTAGTTTCATAATTTTTTTAATAAGAATTGCAGAGGAACCAAATGGCCGATTGATGACCTAAAGCTTATTTGATCTCTCCCTCTCTCTCTCTCTCTATATATATATATATATGTATCTTAATGACTCATCATAGGTTTACACATAAATCTGTGAAAAGTTTTACATAAATTTGTCTGGCTTAAGGAAGTATATTTTTCGCTCTGGCAATCTGAATTAGCATTTCATTCTTTATCTACTTCATATTTTCTTTGTTTTATGTTTCTCATGCATCAGTTCAGTACTATTTTCTCATTTTATGATTTTACTTCTTTCATTGTTCTGCAGGGTTTTTAAGAATTATATTCCTCAGTTTTTAGCTGGTAACCAAACCAAGCATCATTCCCTCAATTCTTTTGTGCGAAACTTGGTAAGATTTCTAAAATGTGCTAAAATCAATATATCTTTTATTTTTTCCTTTTCTATTTGTTGACATTTTTATAGTTGGTATCTTTCATCTTGTCTTCTATCTGAACTTAAATAGCATGCTGTCATTGGTGGAAGCACTTGTCTAGACTGATATAGTTGAATTCATGGAAGCTGGTCTTCATATTAATGAACTTCATGGGTATACTTTCTTTGTACTCTTAAGAAAAATAAGGGGCGATATATAGGATCTTATTTCCGTCCAAAGAATCTCGATTGAGGATATTGTATGGAAGTTTCCTGATAACATTGAGAGAATTAAGGCTTGGTTCCTGATATGCAAAGTTCCACTACTCAGAAAGCTTTTGATAGAAAATTTGATCAAAGTCTAGTACGGTTTGTGTGGGAAGATTTGATGGTTTAATCTACAATTACTTCATGTCCTCGAACTTGTTCTTTCTGAAATAAAGAGCTTGTTTGATGCTCTTTATTTCACTTTATTTTACCAATTTATAATTTTACGTACCACTGATTTGACATTTGATTTGATAACTATTCAATTACAACCACATATTTTACACTTTTTTACATTCCCAATATACATTCTACCTTTCTCCTCATTATAAATTATCCACATTTTGAAAATAAAGAGCATCAAACAAGCTCAAAATATGCCCCCATTTCTGGGTACGTGACTGCATTTGAAGGGACCCTGTCCTTTTGCCAATGCCAGGGTATTTGAAAAACCATACTTAAGATATGGTCACTTAGTTTAGGTTCTGTTTCTGTCTGTTTGAGAATTTATTAAGGTCCAATATACAGAGAGTAGCATTAGAACAATCACAAAATGGGAAACAATAAACATATTGTTGATCTAAATTTAATTTCATGTCAAAGAAATTTCATTGCGTACAAGTCAGTCCACTTTTTCTGTTACATGATAGTTGGGAAATTATTAAAGATATGACTTATATAATGTGGAATGGGCTAATCATCAACTATAAAAATAGAGATAGATGGATTTTGTCTCACTAACAGTTCGCATTTTATTCTAATTGATTTTTATTTGCATCTAAGGGTACAGTGCTGGACTTGGCAAAATCACTTATATTTCCTGTTCCACTTTTAGCTGTTGCTCACCAGCAACTTCTAGCAGGTATTGAAAACACATCTTAGTTCAACTTAATTTGGGCTCATATTCCAGACATCCTTAGACTTTAAATGTATGTATTTTAATGCAGTTCAATATTCTCCCTTCCCTGCTTCTTTTCTTCAGGATCTTCACATGAAGTAAAGGATGGCGAGGATGCTAAATTGCTTAAAGTAATAAAATGGCAGAAAGCTAACTGAGATTCTTCTGATATATTTCTTTCAAAGAAATATAAGTTCTAATTATCCATCTCCATCCATAACTGCATACAAACAGGTCTGGGAAAAATTATCTGGAGTGAATGTCATAGGTACTGCCAATGAAGAAACTTATGATCCTGAGGAACTGGCTCGCAAATTACCAAGCAAATCAGATACTGTGAAACGAATTGGATTTATTGGCCTTGGAGCTATGGGATTTGGCATGGCAACTCACCTTCTCAAATCAAATTTTTCTGTAGTTGGTTATGACGTGAGTCTTTAATTCAGTCTACATAGTGTTATCTCTCCCTTCCCTCCCTTTTTTCACCCTTTTTTTACTTGTTCAATTGCTTCTAATTCCTCCTCAAAATCAGTCTTTCTCCCCATCATTGCACCTCCTTATGGTCAGATTCACTACTAAAGCAGTATACTAGTAGTTATGAACAAACGCTTAATTCCGTGAATTGCAGTTTCACAGTTATCATCTTCATGCTGTGCATAGTAGTAATGTATGGAGGACATGTACATTTTCTGGCACCCAGGGTCTCATATTACACCCCACATGCATAAAACAGATGCTAAAAACAATCAAATAGTAAAGATAGACCAAGTTTTTGTGTTTCAGAAAATGTAAAGTAGAAAGTAAAAAATATGAGATATCAATTTTTCTTTCTTTTCTTTTTGTCATTGTTCTATTTTTGGTTTATATTCATTTCGAAATATTTCTTTGGATGGATTACAGCTAATGATACTTATTAATTGACTAGAACTTGTTAGTGGAGAGTAGATTCTTGTGTAAATGGCTTAATTTTCTTGAAATTATACGTGTAAGATTAGTAACTAAATGAAGTCAGTTGCTGTATTTTGAAAAGTTTAACATAATTCTGGAAGTTCCTATGGATCTCTTACTGATTATGAATTATCATTGGTTTGAACCTGAGAAATGCTCTGTCTCCAAATGGCTTTCCAGGAATATAGGTCTGGCTCTGACATCATTGATGCTTTTATTAACTATATAAACCCCTAATTATGGCACGAAATTTTTTCAGTCTATTTTAACTTTTTCTCCTTGCAAAAGTTAAATATTGCTTTATATGGTCAGGCTACATTTTTATGCCTGTGAATATGTGCCTTTGGATATCTAAAGATTGATCTAATTTGATGTTTCCACTTCAGCGGCAAAAGATTCATAATTTCTGTGATATCTTCATCTTTGGCATACAGGTTTATAAACCTACACTTTCTCGATTTGCAAATGAAGGTGGTTTGATAGGCAGCTCCCCAGCAGACGTGTCAAAAGGTAGTCATGCAACTTATAAAAGAAAGCTGCAAATAATGCAAAGCTCTAATTACATAAGAAAATCATATGAACTTTTACTGGTTCAGCATTCTTGCTAATTATTTCTGCCTCAATTTATGGGGTGTGGTTTAAAATATATGGTGATTAAAGTTGCTCAGAAGATTGATTATGAAAATATTAATTATGAATTGTGATGTTTGGGGGATTTGAACATCAGTTTTACTGTGCCAAAATAAACATTCCCCTCTAAAGTATCATTCTCAGTTTTGTCTTATGGAACAATGGATGTCATTTTCTTAGTGCTTAAGTGATCAATTGTAAGATCCTGATTTTGAATAGGTCCCATGGGCTTAACTAAAACAACGAGGACTGACTAGACCAATTAATCATATTCTTGTGTGCAATGAAAATAGCCAGGCAACGAGCTTGGAGAGTATCACCATTTAATTTTTGTTAGTGTTGGTGTATCTGTAATTTCTTGTGCTCTCTTTCAACCCAACATTATTTTCCAGATGTTGATGTGCTGGTTGTGATGGTCACTAATGAAGCTCAAGCTGAAAGCATTCTATATGGAGATCATGGTGCTGTCGCTGGTGAGCAATTGATTGTTTGACTTCTCTGGTATAATTTTGATGAAGAGGACTAACTTCGTTGATTTTGTAGCCCTTCCATCTGGAGCATCTGTTATCCTGTCATCCACTGTCTCTCCAGCATTTGTCAGTCAACTAGAAAGGAGATTGCAGAGTAGGTGATTTTGTTTCTTACACAAACAAAATTTTCTAGAGACTTGTGTTTCTTACACAAGCAGTTAACTAGTGCATATAAGACTATAAGTTGAATTTTCTAGAGACTTGTTATTGTTAATAATGGACTTTTGTCTTTATAGATTACCATGCCTTCCAATATTCCTCAGGATTTCAGTTTCTGAGCAATTTGCTGTGTTACTTCTCATAGTTATAATCTGCATCTAAATTTTACAGACGAAAAGAAGAATTTGAAGTTGGTGGATGCTCCTGTCTCTGGTGGTGTCAAGAGAGCTGCCAATGGAACGCTTACTGTAAGTATTAAAATTTACCTTTCTCACATTTCAATATTAAGGGAAATTAGTTAATATATTTACCAGTTCTACTGTACAATTATTAACTGGAGTTGTGATTTATACCAGATAATGGCATCAGGTACAGATGATGCTCTGGAGCATGGTGGGCCAGTTCTTTCAGGTGGAATAGAAACGTCTTTGTTAATGCTTAATAACAATATACTTTATGGATTCTGATCTTTTACTTTTGGAGTTCCATTGATGAATGAGTTATATTGGCTGCCTTTGTTGCAGCACTAAGTGAGAAGCTTTATGTTATTAAAGGAGGTTGTGGCACTGGAAGGTATGCCTGTCATTCTCTTAAAATTCTTGGATCATTGGGTTTTTTGATAGTGGATGCATATTGATGCAAAATTTCTATTGTTACCAGCCCCCCACACAATATCTTTTGATCTTGGATGCACTTATTTTCATTATTTCTTCTTAATGCACATTTCTGTAAATTATTATGTTTAATTTCCTACTGTTGTTCTCTAGTGGCGTCAAAATGATCAATCAGCTACTTGCTGGAGTTCATATTGCAACGGCAGCAGAGGCAATGGCATTTGGGGCTCGATTAGGTCTTCAGACAAGATTATTGTTTGATGTCATTACGCACAGTGCAGGATCATCCTGGTAAGTATGATGTGCTCCGTAAAGTTTTTTTGGCTTTCCATTTGACTATCATTGGAATTTGTTATTTTAAGGGGTTGGTCTTGTATTGTTCTAGCACACAACATTTCTTTACAAATAACTCTGACTTTGGCTCTTCTCTATTTATGCAACACTAATATGCCCTGTAACGCTTGGGAATCTAAATTTCCAAGACTTCTCTCAATAATTTAATTAATTAGTAAATTTTAAATGTATTGTAGGATGTTTGAGAACCGTGCTCCACACATGGTGGATAATGATTACACACCATTATCTGCACTTGATATCTTTGTGAAGGACCTGGTAAGACTGATATTTACCCAGAGAAAGACCACCCCTCCCCCCTCTCTATATACACACACACACACACACACCAAGATAGTTACATATGATTGATTCAAAGGTTAAAAATTCATAATAATTATTCTACAGGGCATTGTTTCTCGAGAATGTTCATCTCGTAGAGTTCCACTCCACGTTGCTAATGTTGCACATCAACTCTTTTTGGCAGGTGGGATGGAATTAGATGATTTTTTAAAGTGACAGCTCTTTCTGTTACGTAATTGGATTGAATTACATGTTATTTTCTCATGCTCTGATTGGAAATCATAATTTCTATGTTGCTGGTAGTAAAAAATCAATAGCAACATGTGAAAAAACTGAAAAATAGTTGATGTAATAATAGGCTGCCTTGACTTAATGAGAGGATCTATAGCCCTTTAAATAACTTTAGAACTTGACTTAAGTAAAGAAAAGGGAATTAAATCTTTCCTCATACTAATTTACTGTAATTCTAGTTAATTTAATTTTAGTCGGAATAATATTCCAACTCACTTCTTCAAACAAAATGCCAACTCACGTGATTTACATCATCTCATGGGACTCACTAAATTTCCACCACTCATTCCTCCTCGTTATAGTGGGAAATCAAACAACATCTAAATTAGATGCATTACCAAAGTATTCGAGAAATGGGAAAATTGCAGTCAATTTAATTCTTTTTCTGGAAGTTCGTATTTAATTGGGACACGGAGAGGAGATTAAAGGAATGAGGACGGACAAAGTGTCCAGATCAGACAGTTAAATATCTACAGGATTATATTGATTGATTTCTCTTAGATGCTTAGTAATATGAGCCAAGCTCCTAGTATAGGCACATGAAGTAGTGTAAATCATACCCGAGTTACAAGGTGGAAAACCAGGTCTCTGGCTGGTTAATCAATACGGTTGCTGTCACTCCAGATAATTATACATATCTGTCAATTTCCCCCCAAGTTTCCTTATGATTTGGAATAATTAGTATTTCTGATATTAGATGCCTAGGTTGATAAATGGGACTGTTGAAACACAGAATCTTTTCCTTCTTTTCCCATTCTGAATTTCTTCTAAAAGACTTGAGATACAAAGTTGGTCTTAAATTCATTTGCTGTCCTAAATTGAAATTCATTTGTTTGCATCTGTATTATATTATAAAAATTGAGCCCAAAGATGTACGTTATCTCCCTTCTAGCACCTCGAAGTTACTAACTGAATCTAACCTGCATCGTCTCATGGAGTAGGTTCGGCTGCTGGATGGGGTCGAATAGATGATGCCGGGGTAGTGAAGGTATGGATCCTGATTTTTAAAATCTATCTAAGTTTAGTGTTAAATTAGCTATCAAATTTATAGTGTTTTCAAATATTGATTGATATAATAAATTAATAGAAAAAATGAGTTTTTTTTTTTTTTTTTTTTTCTTTTTTCTTAATTTTTGACAATTCTCATATTATTGTACAGGTTTACGAGACACTCACCGGAGTCAAAGTCG
Organism: Nyctanthes arbor-tristis; assembly: GCA_963692815.1. Lineage (NCBI taxonomy): Eukaryota > Viridiplantae > Streptophyta > Magnoliopsida > Lamiales > Oleaceae > Nyctanthes > Nyctanthes arbor-tristis. Next base: position 44 of record CAVNYN010214505.1, on the reverse strand, counting down.
AAGGGAGAACACCAGTTATAAATAAAGAGTCAGTCTTGAAATCT
>CAVNYN010214501.1:0-34096 GCA_963692815.1 Nyctanthes arbor-tristis | reverse complement strand
TCTGGGCCTCCAAGGTTCAGCAGTAAGACTCCAATCTTCTCACCGCCAACAACTGGAGCGTCAGGTACTTCCTGAGCAGATACTTCTTGTGTTCTAGAGGTGACTAATGCTCCAATTTGGGATGAATACTTTTTTGTTAATGACTCACTGAATACGGGTTGTATCTTACACCATACTGAGGTACCTCTAGCAACTAGGGATGTTTTTGACAAAGTAGAACTGGCACAAGTTTCCAGTTGCACTCTTAAGCAAGGGCAGATCCAGCGAGAAGAGCATTTAGCTCGTGGCAGGAGTCTGTCATATCAAGGCACAGAAATTATGAGAAGTAAATCTGTATATCAGAAACTAGAGCACAAAGTCAAAAATTTCATTTTTATCCTGTCATCATTACGGTGAAACTGGTCCTCTTCGTTACCTATACCTTAAGGAACTATGCCTTTCTCAGCACATAGTGAGAGCATCTCTAACGCAACAATGTCAAAAGGATATTTCTTGACATATGGCAGAAAAAATGATGATGTGACATGATAAATGCTGGACATGTTTACCAATATTTTAATATTATTTTTACCTTTTCTCTTCTATTTATTATCTTTCAATTTATATTTTTCGATTCTCTCTCTTTATTTTTTTATTTATCCAACAATAGAGTGCCACATACACAATGCACATTGTTGCATTGGAGAAGGTTTTGATTGTAATGTCTATTTCATTTGCCACATATGCACAATAGACATTGTTGCATTGAAGATGCTCTTAGATCCTCAGAACATGTTACGAGTGAAGCTAAAGTCAAGAAGAACTCCATGCAACATCTCTCAGATTCTATCTGTGACTGAGCTTTAGCATAGGGAAAACCCATTTACCCATAATAAAGATACCCACAACTCCCATTCAATGATATCAAGAAGGTCAAAGTTCAGTCAGATATCCATCCCTTTCTTGCTCATAGTAAAACCGAGCATCTGGTGAGATACAAGTAGTCTGCAGGCTTTTCAACGTAAGAGCCAGTAATAATATACTGATTCAAAATGAGCAGTCCATTTCCTATAATGTGACAAACTGCTGCAATTTCTTCAAACACAATGGCGAATTTGTCAAAATAGGAGCCAGACCCCCTCCCCCCCCCCCAACCCAAAATAAAATTATATAAAAAAAAAAGAAAAAAAGAAAAGCCTCCAGCGTTCATATATTTCCAGAGACAAAGTTTAATCTAATTAAGCCCATAAATATTGATCTTAACCTTGTAAATCTTCACTATTTATACAGTAACAGACTAATCCCTTTGTCACAAAAAAGATCTCCCATGTACTAAGAGTGGCAAATATAAAGCAAAGACATAAGCTTACAGACAATTTCTTTTTTATTTTTTTACAGAAAAACTGTAAGATATACAAAAGGGCATAAAAATGTACAACTTACAGGGATGGAGAAGGGGCTTGGATGCGTATATTCATCGATTGATTCATTTCTACAGGACGAGTTCCACAGAATTTTGTGAGACGCTTCGGAATAATTATCTAGGAAGATTCGTTTTGGTTTATTTTCTTCTATTTTTTCTTTTGTGTTCTAATAATTGCCACGTGTTTGCATAGTTTATCCTCTACGGAAATACCACGTCCTTTGAATGACGGGAGAATCGCAGCATTAACATCTTATATACATTATAACCCAGTAGTAAACAAGCGGAATTTTCTAAGAACCCTTATGTGGCGTGAATTTAACAATAATAACCCCACAACATGTGAGGTTGTTTTTGTTAGATTTACGTTACGTGATGATAAGGTTCTTTACAAAGAAGCCTTATCTATCTCTGTAGAAGGACTCGTAAACAAGCCCCCGTTTATTTTTTTTTGCTTTCCTTCCCTCGACCGTGCAAGATATATAATTGTTTAAAACCAGTTTTATGAAAATGAATTTGTCAAATAAGAAACACTATAATAATTAATGTAACAAGCAATAAGAAGTTCATTAAAAAAATTAAATATTGGTTTAGACATACAAATTTCGAAATACGATCTTTATAAACTACATTCATTATTTAATTTGGCTTCCCATCTTGATCAAATATCAGCATTTTCAAGCCAGCACAATTTGTAACTTTGGAGACTGCAGCATAGAACTGCTCGTGAGTATATACTGTCTTCCTTAAAAAGAGCCCAACATGCGACAAGGATTGCCCTTGAAATTTATTAATCGTCATAGCGTAAGAAACAATAAACAGAAACTATTTTCTTTCGAACTTAAATGGCAATCTGACATCAAATGGAATCAACGACATCCTTGGGACAAGCGTTAAGTCACTAGCATTAGTCGCAGTCAAAATTTTTCCTTCAGAAACATAGTTTTCAAATCTTGTAATAAACAACCTGGTTCCATTACATAATCCTGCAGTTGGGTTAATATTCAGCAACAACATCACATGAAAGCCAACCATTATCTTTAGCTCCTACTTAGGTACACCACAACACTTTATGCCATTTAAGAATTTATTAGATTGATACATTCAAATAAACTAGTAACTTTATCTGCTTTGCGCAAGCTAACGGAACTGAAATAAGTTCTTCCCTCTTTTTGATTCATCGCAACCATATAATCATTTATAGTTTGTACAACATCAAGTGTTAGAGCAGGTATAGCTCTTCCCCCGAAATAACACACATCATCAAAGCTTTCAAGAAATGAAGGATACGTACTTTTATCAATTGATTGAACTGGATCATCCGAAGTACAAACCAAAAGGTCATCAAGCACCTTTATTGTTGCATGACCTTCATTATCAGTACCAAGTGTACTGTTTCCAAAACTCAATTCAATTAGAAAATGATTTCAACTGAAGACTAGTTGGATCCTTTTCTATATTCTAGAGCCTCTTATTTTTTGTCAGTCGTCGAACTATACAATAGCTTCACAACGGCGACGAATTTATTGATGTACAAACAATGTCCTGCTTATTCCCTCTTGGAATATCTGGCAAAATATGTTGAAAATACCCATCAAATATAACTGTTTTGCTTCCAAAAGGTTTATCCATATTCTGTGGATCACCAAATCTTATTATGTCACGCAACATTATACCAAGTGACTTAAAACAATACAGGTGCATCACTGGTGCCTCATCTCAAATTATAAGCTTTGTTTTTATTATGAAATCTACAAGTGGACTACCTCGATTTATACTGCATGTTGAATCTTCAATATGATTAAGAGGAATAAGAAATCTCGAGTGAGCTGTTCTCCCATCGGGCAACAAAAGAGATGTAATACCACTTTAGGCAACATTTAAAACAATTTTACTTTTTGATCGCATGAAGCAAACAATGTTTTCCAAACAAATGTTTTTCGAGTTCCTCCACACCCATATAAAAAGTAGACACCTCCTTCTCTAGAAGTAACAAACAACGTAATGGTATTATAAACATTTTTTTGTTCGTCTGTTAACATATGCACCATCTTTTTATGTTCATCAACCAAAGAATTTCTATCATAATTCAATTCATCACATATAAGCTCATTTTCAGAAAATGATGCGTCAAAAACATTAAGATAAGGCATTGTAGGAAAGTCATGTAAACTCGTAGTTGAACTCTACAAAATCTTTTCAAGCAAAATTCTGAATTTCTCCATCACTCGAATGCAACTCTGATTTAGCAAATTGAGTAATTAAATAAAAAACAAAGTTAAATCAAAACACATAAATTGAGAAACAACAATTTTTTGTTTAGAAATAGTATATAAATAATATAAAGTTATATAAAATAAATTTTCAATATCTTAAAGCTAAGAGATTAAACTTATTTGTAAGGTTTAAAAAGTAATGAAAAGAAAACAATACCTTGGTGCCCTAAAGTACATCTCTACATGTATAATGTGTCATGTGACATATCACGACAACATAATTGCCAAAAAAATTTAGGTCGACATAGATTCTGATGTCAATAGTATTGCAAAAAGACTTCAAATAGAATTAGCTGATCCTCCAATGACTTGCTTTTTCAATACCATCAATGTATTCTTTATCATCTAGTAAACCAAGTGCATAGCAAACATCTTTGAATGAGTCATATTAGATACCACTGACATTCCTAGTCTCCTCATATGAAGTTCGACCTCATTTCACGTTGAATAATCTTCTTAAGTAATACGTCTCACCCTAACCAAGAGACACATAAAAAATCTGACCAATTGTATGGCCACTCTTTCGTAGCATATCCTCCATACAAATTTTGTAGGGAATTCTGCATATGTCAAATTCTGGCTTCTAAGATATTCCTTATTTGCCTCTATCCATGTAGCGAACATACTCTGTCTTATCGTAGAATGATTTAGAACATACTGAATTAGTTCATTTTCTCCAAAGTAAAGCCTATGCTTACTAGGAAGGTGGAAAGACAAACGCTTCACAAGAGGTTCTCTAAAATGGATGCTGTAGCCAAACAACCGCCGAACTACTTCACATGGTGAAAGATATCTACAATCCAACTATGTCTTAATTTCATCTATTGTATCATTACCTCTTTCACAATCACTACTTTCGAAAAAACTTACTGTCACCCAATCATGGCCTTTGTGCACATACTTAAACAAATATTTAATTGATTTTGACTAGTTGCACCATTCCACACTAATGTGAGCACCATACTTTATTAGGGAATACCGATTATGTGAAACGATATACTAATTATCAAGTTGAATTCCATTCTTGTTCACAATCCTTCTATTATTCAGTCGTAACTCATATATAAGTTAAATATCCGTCCTCACCAACAACAGTAGACTTCACTTTCAAGAACATTAATTCTTGCTTAGTTTCTGGTTTCTTATTTCTTGGTCAGTGTTAGTTTTAATCGACCCATTTTAACAAGAAAATTCCCAGTACTCGGTTTCACAATCGGGATAGAGAAATAAAAACAGTAAAGTAATAAACACAAATTTTCAGATTTCGATCTAAAGGCCCTGGATAGGTTCATGACGCCAATTTAACAGTATCGCTACGTCCTTCCGTTGAAGCTCTGCCCACCTGGACGTGCTTCCAAGATCTTTTTAAAAACTGGATGAAAAAATTTACAAACAACACCAGTACACACCCACTAATATGTAGAACAAATCTCAACAATCTAAGAAAGTCTCTCACAAAATCAACCCTCAAAACCTTTAGTGATCTCACAAAGAAATTACACATAGAGGAAATTTAGAGAGAATACAAAAGAGACTCTAACCTGAGATTTGAAATGCGGGAACATTGCATTCAACTATCTTATGGGTTCTCAACAAATATATACACCTTTTGACGGCTGAGATGTAAGATGCTAATCCAATGTCTAAGATAGTCCAGTAAAACTTGATAAAATGTTTTATGAGAAACACGACTTTGACACACTTAAAACTTTGTAAACCATGTAATTTTTTTTAATTACATTCTCCACCTTAGTTGAAAAGTTTTGACAACAGCTATAGCAGACCTTGTTAGCATATTCGGCTTCATCGCTTCTAAAGATTTAACACCTGCAAAACAAAAAACTAGATATTAGTTTTTACACCTTTAAAAACCAACTCACACACCCTTAATAAAAAATACACAAAGTAAACTTGAACTTTAGTATGGAAAATGTTTAAAGTACTCAAGCAGTATCTAAACTTGGCCAAAGGAAGGACTTTCATCCCCATATCAGCTGGGTTATGTTGGGTGGAAATTTTATCTATTTTGATCATACCCTGCTCAATAACATCTCTTATAAAATGAAACTTGATGTCAACAATCTTAGCCATGTCATGGAATATAGGATTTCTTCTCAAATGGATAGCACTTTGATTATCCGAGAAAAGAGTAACATCATTTTCATTTTTCAAAAAACCAAGTTCATTTAATAAGCCCTTAAGCCAAATTCCTTCCTTAACAGCATCAGTAGCTGTAATATATTCAGCCTCAGTGGATGATAAAGCAACAATTTTTTGCAATTGAGACTTCTAACTAATGCAGGTATTACACAAAGTTTAAAAATAAGTAGAAGTAGACTTCCTCTTATCTAACTCACCAATATAGTCAAAATCAATGAAACCCTTTAGAACAATCTCACCTGATTGTTTTCTGAATAGCAAACCCAAATCTGTTGTACCTTTCAAATATTTTAGCAGCCATTTCATGGTTGTCTCATGTAATTCACCTGGATTTGCCATATATCTACACAAAACACTGATTGCATGAGCTAGATCAGGTCTTGTACAGACCACTAAGTACATAATAGACCCTCCTACATGGGTATAAAGCACATTTTTCATCCTGCTCAGTTCCTCTTTCGAACTAGGACAACAGTCAGCAGACAGCTTAAAATGTCTTGCCAATGGTAGGGAAACAAGTTTTGCATCAATTATTGCTCTTCCGATCTCAAGCACTTTCACAATATATGCAGATTCATTCAAGAAAGAGGGAGCAATCAGACCTATCCCTCACAATATTCATTCCAAGAATTTTTCTGGCTGGGCCTAGATCTTTCATTTCAAATTCTTGTTTCAATTTTTGTTTTATAATGTTGATATCACACATATTTTTACTAGTAAGTAACATATTGTCAGCATATAACAGCAAATATATAGCATTTGCAGCACCAACATCATTGAAAAACAAGCAAGGATCATATTGACTGTTCTTAAAGTTCAATTTCAGTATATAAGTTTCAAATCGTTTGTACCACTGCCTAGGGGCTTGTTTAAGCCCATAAAGAGACTTTTTCAACAAATAAACACAATTTAACTTATTTTTAACTTCAAAGCCTTTAGGCTGACACATGTAAATAGTATCATCAAGATCACCCTGCAAGAAGCCAATTTTTACGTCAAGTTGCTCAAGTTCAAGTTTGAAATGAGGTTAGTGTTTTAAAAAACGTGAAGCGAGGAAAAGCATGGACGTGGAGCTTCAAGCATTGCGAAACGTTAAAAGTGTTTCTCTTTTTTTTTTTTTTAATCAATCTAAAATGATTAAATAATTGAAATATGTATCCAAAATTGGAAAATAAATGTAAAATCATAAATATTATATCTACTTTACAATTTTAACAATTTTACGATACAATTTTGATATTTTCAAAATGTAAAAGATAGATAATTCCTACTTTATTATACATTTATCGGGATCAAATATTACAAAAATGATGTAATTTCAAAAATAAATAACATTTACCACTTAAAAGAAAAACAAGAAAACCAATTTCACACTTTTCACCAATAAGACACCACTTAAACAAATGAGAAGATATATAAACACCAATTCTTCACGTGTGTGTGAATATATATATATATTGCATATAATAGTATATAACTTAAATAGAGTCAATAAACATATTACAAATCCAAACAATTTTCCTTAGAAAAATCCTTAACAATGTTACAAATTCTAATAACATTATATATTAACACAATTGCTCTTGACTATTACAAAAAAAATAATATAATAGTAATGATTTTTAAAAAAGTTTAATGGCTGCAAAAATTCCAACTTAGAAAAGAAATTTAGTGGTATTGCTCTAACTTTTTTATTGTCCCACATTGAAAGTTTTGTAAGAAGACAACATGATTGGGGCTTATAAATAAGCTAAGCCTTTGTGCAAGTGATTGTGTAAAGGAAATTTTGTGGACATTGAGGCAAATTAATGATTGTCTTGGTCCTTGATATTTTTCTTTAAGTTAAAAATTTTATTAACAAAAAGAGTATCCATATAAAGTTGAAAGGTTCGACATTGCCCAGGCATAAAAAGCATGCTTATGCTTCATGAGGAGTGCCTAGGAATCAAAAAGTGTGCCCAGGTACACGAAGGCGGTCAATAATTTTTGTTGATTGCTTTTTCCCCACTTACAGCGTAAGCGAGGTGTGAGGGTGCTGCTTCGCACTTAGGCGCGCTTTTTAAAACACTGAATGAGATATAAGAGCAAGGAACAATCTAAACTAATAGAAATGTATTTTGACTACAGGTGCAAACACCTCAATGTAGTCTATATCCTCTTTTTGAGAAAAACTTTTTGCAACAAGTTTTGCCTTGTATCTCATCCCACCAACCTGTCCTTCCCCCTCTTTTTATTTTAAAAATCCATTTGCAAGCAATAATTTTCTTATATTTTGGTTTAGGAACAAGCATCCAAGCAAGGACAGACCAGAATTTTGCATAGGACTGAGCTAGATTTAGAGAAAAAATAGCCGGGGTAGACTATAAATTGTTTCAAATGAAATTGCACTAGAAATATCAAAATACATAAAAATTTTAAAAAAAATTTGACATAGTTTCTTTTGTAAATTAACTTAAACCAAACCTGAAATATAATAGTATTCCCCCAAATACACAAATCACAAGCATTTATAATAATTTTAACTACCATTTCCATAAACGACGAACAAAAACAAAGAGATATTGTAGTAAAAAAATAAAAAAGACTCCATTCTCTTAGATACATTATTAAATAGATAAAAAGTGCTTAGAATTAGATTTACATAAAATAGATAACACGTCAGATTTGTTTTGGACTAAGAAAATTTGTATTTATTTTTGGTATTGGGCTCACTAACGAATTTAAAAAAAAAAAATGTTTGAGTTTGGGCTGGACCCAGCTAACTTTTGTTGGGCTACTTAGGAATTTTTTTGGACTACCTAGGAATTTGTTTTGGGCTGGTCTGAGCTTAGCCAATAGGTCCATCCCTGCATCCAAGTCTGATTTTTAAGTAAACAATCCATTTCTTCATGATCTAGCAACTAACCATTTATCTTTATCTTTTGACAGTAACATTTCATCAAATGTAACAGGTTCATATTCATTAGGTAGATAAACAGAATTAGAATGCACAAAATTAAGATCAGATACTCCAACAGAAGGTCTAGGATTCCTCCTAGTTTTTTCCCTAGCAGATCATAGTTATCAAGAGGATTTTCCATAGTTTCAGCAGTTTGAACATTAGTAGGATCATCAACAAAATCAACATGAACATTATGCACATCAATTTCAGAAGAGTTATCATTAGAAGCATTAGAAATCACATTGGGAACTCCACCTTGAGGTGACTCTACCTTAGGTTAAGTATCAAGCACATAATCAGTTTGCATATTGTCAAAATCGTCCCAATAGGTCACACCATGTCTATGCATAGAAGTATCTAATTTAGGAACTGCTGTTTTGATTTAAAATATGGCATTTCAAACTCAACGTAAATCACATCCCTACTTATAATGACACTAAAACCCCCTTTTTGAAAATCCCAAAGTCTATATTCCTTTGTTCATTGTTCATAACTAAGAAAAACACACTTCAAAGATCTAGGCAGATCGGAAGATACTATGCTTTTGATGAACAAAAGCAGCAAAACCAAAGTTTTTCAAGAAAGAATAATCAGGTAAGTGTCCAGACCAGATTTGTTCAAGTTTTACTGTCTATTGAAGTAGAAGGACTCCATTAACCAGAAAGGATGCATATTTAACTGCTTCGCCCCAAAAAATTTTAAGCATTCCTGCCCCAAATAGCATGCATCTAGTTTTGTTGAATATGGTCCTATTCATTCTCTCTGCAATCCTATTCTATTGAGGTGTGTGTACCATTGTTTTATGCCTTCAAATGCCATTTTCTTTACAAAAAGAATCAAAGTCAGTATTGCAAAATTCCAGACCATTGTCTGTTCTCATCATTTTTACCTTTTTATTAGTTTGGTTTTCACAAAGTGTTTTTCAAGTTTCAAAATTCTGAAAAGTTTTAGATTTTAATTTGAGTAAAATAACCCAAATTTTCCTTGAAAAATCATCAACAATGACAAGGTAATATTTAAAACCAGAAACTGTTTGCATAGGGGCAGGCCCTCAAAGATCAGCATGAACATATTCCAAAATATTTCTAGTTTTATGCACACCTTGTGTAAAAGGCAACCTATGTTGTTTACCAGTGATACAGTCCTGACAGAATGTGAGTTTCTCAATTTTATCTTTTCCAAAAGCACCATTTTCACACAAAATTTGCAGATCTTTTTCAAACATAGGCCCTAATCTATAGTGCCACAATTGAGTCTTATTCAAAGAATGAATAATTGATGCAGAATGAATGACAGGAACATCATGCACAGTGTATAATAATCAATTAACTTTGGGCACATTGAACAATTCAAAAGAATCATCAATAACAACCATGCAATGCCTATTCCTAATTTTGATATCAAAATCAAGTTCATCCCTCATACCAAGAAAAATCAAATTTTTCTTAAAATCAAGTTTATCCCACATACCAAGAAAAATCAAATTTTTCTTAAAGTCTGGAACTTATCTGATTTTTTCTACAGTTATAGTTTTTCCACTATCAAATTCTCCTATGTCTTTTATTTCTCGCGCATCTTTATTTACCAAATGCACAGAACCACCATCAACCAAAGTTAAATCAGAAAATCAGCCCCTCACGAGACTCATATGAAAAGTGCAACTAGAATCAAGAATCCATTCATTCATATGATCAGAAAATGTCGCAGCATACACATCACCATTTTGATGCCCAGGGTTATTCTGGACGGCAGCAACTTTAGCCTTAGCTTTAGAGTTTTCTTTCATATCTTTTATCTTTTCAAAACAGTCTTTAGCAATATGGCCTATTTAACCACAGTAGTAACATTTTTATCTTTTTTACTTTTTATAGTAGTAACATTTTTTTATCCTTTTTACTCTTTCCTTTTCCTTTCGAAGAATCTTTACCTTTTTCATTTTCAGAAGAATTCTTGTTTTGTTTAGAATTGGAAAAATTAGAGACTCTTTACCTTTAGCAATAAGCATTGGATTTTCCAAAATCTTTTTTTTTTCAGATTTGAAATTAAGCTTTTTATTTCTTAAAGTAGTAATGATTTCATCAACAGTAACAGACTCTCGACCATATTCAAGAGCATTTTTCAAATCCTTATACTTTCAACCAAGAGAATCTAAAAGAGTAATAACTTGTTGATCTTCTGAAATCTTTTCTTCACAATTTGCCAAATCTTGAATTAATTTTGTAAATCTATCAATATATTCTTCAAGATTCAAATTGTTATCAAATCTGAAAGCAAAAAATTGTTTTAGAAGAAAATGTTTGTTTGGCATCATTTTAGTGAGGTACAAATTTTCAAGTTTTAACCAAATTTGACTAGTAGTACTAGTCTCACCAACCTTTCTTAACACACTATTAGACAAATGCAAGAAAATAGAACTCCATGCTTGTTCATCTATGTCTTTACACTTAAATGCACTAAATTCAGCGGGATATGATGCATCAAGAGAATAAGTACATTTTTGTTGTAATAACATAGCATGCATTTTCTGGTCTCCAGTACCAGTCCACACATCAATGTCACATCTAGAAATTGAACACATCATAACGTTCATACAACAAAAATATCACAAAGATTCAGTTAAGTGCAAAGCCCAAGAACTAGAAACTAACAGTACTAAATCAATGACAACAGTAGCAGTAACTCAACACTTTGAAATAAAAAAGCAGTACAATAACAGTAAAGATGAGAGCTAACTAAACCAGAGACAATCTACAGATAATATATCCTTTGCCTAGGAATAACACCAAGCAATAGTAACTAATCTATAGGTAGTCTCTAATTCCCAGTGTTAGAAGACCACACTGTCCTAAGGTGACTGAAATCAATCAAACTACCCTAAGACCCAAGAATTACAATGGTTTGGTAAATACTTCTTTTGAAATACATTTATCAAAACCTATGGTTCCAGCCCCTAAGATTTAAGGGTCCTCGCAGGAGACCTGAGACGAAGGCAGCAAGGAAACCCTATTTCGACAAGCTTCTTTCGAGAAAACCAAACCAAAGTTAAAGTGATAATGGATAGAAGTTACCCGGTCAATCTTGATTTAAGAATAAAGAACTTTCAAATAGCAAGGAATCAGGTCTAGTAGCAAAGACAGTACCTGCTTATCCTAATTTCAGCAAACAAATTCACAACTGGAATCTTTTGCCTAAGAATTGAAGAGCAAACATAGATTACAAACCAGCAGTGCTATAATTGCAATCAAGAAATCAATCCCAAAGAACACAAATCAGTCATGTATGTTTAGAGAACCAAAATTTCAATGTTCAATTTACAAAGAATTAAAAAAAATCATTGTATATCCTAGTTCCTTCAACAATTATGCAAGAAATAGCCAATCCCAAAAACAAGAAACGAACAATCAGTGCCACACTAAATAGCAAGAACTGGAGCAGCACTGTCAGACTCTAAACCAATGCAAAAAATGTAATTTCCAGAAAGACAACTAATTAAAAAACAGTGCAGAAAATAGAAATTTTTTGCAATCAAAAACCAAAAGAGAAGGGAGAAACTTAGCTGTTTTGAAGATTAAAATGCAAGTTGGGCGAAATTTTTGCGAGCCACAATGTCCAGCAAACCAGACTAGTGAACTAGAGAGTCTAGCGAACCAGAGGTAGTGAACTAGAATCAGTGTGCAAACTTGAAATTTCTAGTGAGCAAGAAATGTCCAGCGAAAGGCAGCCCAAAAATTTCGAAATTGTTGCAATAACTCAGACTACAAGAAAATCGCAGAAACCCCTTATCAAGATTTAAGCCCAATTTCGTCCTAAAAACCCAATTTCGTTTTAGGCAGAATACACAAAGAAGAAGAGTCAAGAACCCAAATAATCACAAAGATTGAAAGCCTAATTACCTAAGAATTGCAAAAACAGAGGAAAGAACGAAAAACCCCAAATTTTCAGTGCCGATCCCCAATTTCAGAAACCCTAATCCCTAATTTTGAATCTGTTTCGGTCGAATTGCACCTCCCATGATTGCTTTGATACCAATTGTTAGTTTTAATCGATCCCTTTTAACAAGAAAATTCCCAGTACCCAGTTTCACAATCAGGACAGAGAAATGAAAGTAATAAAGTAACTAACACAAAGTTTCAGATTTCAGCCCGAATGCCCCGGAGAGGTTCACGACGCCAATTTAATGGTATCACTACGTCCTTCCTTTGAAGCTCCACCTACCATAGATATGCTTCCAAGATCTGCCTTAAACCGGATGAAAAAGTTTACAAACAATACCAGTACACACCCACTAATATAGAGAACAAATCTCAACAGTATAAGAAAGTCTCTCATAAAATCAACTCTCAAAACCTTTAGTGATCTCACGAAGAAATTACACACTCAGGAAATTTAGAGAGAACACAAAAGAGACTCTAACCCTAGATCTGAAAAACTAGAACAGTGTACTCAACTAACTGATGGGTTTTCAACAAATATATATACACTTTTTGACGACTGAGATGTAAGATGCTGATCCAATGGTTAAGATAGTCCAGCAAAACTTGATAAAGTGTTTTATAGGAAAAACACGACTTTAACACACTTAAAACTTTGTAAACATATTTTTTTTTATAGCCAGTTTCTTCAGCTTCCTCTCCGATCTATTTCTTAGAGTTTTTTTTCTGTTATTGAGTTTATTTTCTTATAAAAACTTGAAAAGCATTTGACGTTTAGTTTAAAAAGTTCACATCTTTTTTATTTTCTGATTTCTTGGAGGTTTTTTTCCTTTTATTGTGCGTTCCTTTGTAGAAAACTTGAAAACATTGCTAGATTTCTCTTTTCTGCATCTTGAGTAAGTGTTCTTTAATATTTTTTCTCTTCTGTGAATCTAGAATAAGTGTTCTTTAGAATTTTTTCTTTCCTACATCTTGAGTTTTTTTGGCTTTTATGCAACTCGTAAGTTTTCTTCTACAACTTGATTTCTTGCGTTAGGGAAAAAAGAATGGGTTAGAAGAATGGGATGATTTCTTGCTAGCATTCTTGAGGTATTTTTTCTGTTTTTGAGTTTTAGTCAGATGGGTTTAAAGAATGGGTAAGAAGTGAAGAATAGTTTGGTTTCAAGAATGGGTTTAAAGAGTAGGATGGTTTCAAGAATGAGCTTTTAAAGAATGGGATGGGTTAAGCATGTTTTGAGTATGTTTTGGGGGGTTATCCCTGCTATAGCTCTGTTATGAGGGATTAAGAAAGTTTTCATTGCTCTATTATAAATCTGTTTTCAGGGATTATCCCTACTTTAGCTCTATTTCATTGATCTGCTTTAAGAGATTATTCATACTTTAGCTCTATTTCATTGCCCCGTTTTGAGGGATGAAGCAAGTTTTCATTGCTTGTTTTGAGTGACTCTATTTCAAAGGAGGTAGCAACATTGTTTGGTGAATTCCCTCCTTCAACATTGTTTGGTGAATTCCCTCCTTTTTTATGCAAAAAGTTTAAGTCAAATTTCAATTTTGTTGGCTTCTTTGAAGTGTTTCAAGGAGTAAGTTTCTAAACTTGTTTTGGTGCATAAATTATATTTATTTTTTGATAGATATCTAACTTAGGAATTATATTAACACATGAGCCAAAAATTTTATCTGTAAAGGCACACTTGCAAAGCTCAATATCACTCAACAATTTTTTTTTTTTTTTTGCAATGTTGGAAAGCGAAGCTGTTGATTGACCAGCTAATGACATATCCAATGAAGAATCATTCCTTATAGCAGAAGTAACTTTTGATATGCTAAAAAATCAAAGATATACAGCAATTCTTTTGATAGAAGTGTTTTCATTGATGTTTATTGAAGGGGTCATCTCAGATATCATGATGGGAAGAACTTTTTATGAGGTTAAAGGTCAACACAACATAGTCTAGAACTCCTACTTGAACCATCTTTTATTTTGTGTAGAGTTTAACTCGGCATTGGAGTTATTTAATTGCATGGTAACCACTGGCATTGGAGTGGAGAGATACACGGGTAGGGTGTTTGATGGTTACATACACATGGAAGGAAGTTGGTAACTAGTCACCAATGCATTCAATGTTTGCAACACCAGTTAGAAGGACTACAAGATTTTATATGATGTTAAACATCAAAGTGCACTAGTTACCCTCTTGTGTAAGAATAAGTTTGTCAAGGAGGCAGTTGCATATGTTCTCAAACAACCTGAAATTATTCCTCCTATGTGGAGGCCAATATTGGTATACTATAAAAATGGCAAGATTGGTGTAGAGAGTTGTAAGCTTGCATGGAAACATTTGAAGAAGTTGGGCGAACTACCTGCTGATTGTTGCTAATATTTCATTACGTAAAGACATAGCAAGAGAAACTAATTCAGAAACACTTCATATCAGTGTTAAGCCATCAAAACTAAATTACATTGATTGGCTAATCAAAATATCAGTGTCTTCTAAATACTCAGCGTCTCCTAAACCCCTGCTTGAGTTCTTTTACAAGCAAATGTGATACCTTATGTGTACGAAATTAGGATGACATCTGTCGTTTGCCACAAAGAAATTGGTGACTATAATAACTTGAATCCAATGTAGTCCCGATCGCTTTTTGATCGTGCTGTCCCGCGTCAAATTTTCAACCTCCTTTATTAAATTAGCTTCTCTCCCCCCCTCCAACCTACTCTTCTCATATGATTTAACATCAAGGTACGTTTTTCCTTTGATAGCATAAATATTTTGGGCTCCATGCTTTCCAGTGGATCTTTTGTGGTTAGAGTTTGGTAATTGACCGGTATATAATGGTCAGAGGTAGGCAATGGTTTACTACATGTTTGAATGAAAAAGGGAGTATCTTTGTGCTTAGAAGAGATATTATACGTCTGTCTCTTTTTTCTTTACTCACCTTTCACAATGCCTGTCAGGTTTTAAGCATTTAATGTTTCTTTTTATTTTTCTTTCTTTTCATTTTTTTTAAAATTTCTTGGAGATTTTTTCCCTCTTATTGCTTCTCCTATTGTAGAAAACTTGAAAAACATTGTTAGATTTCTCTTTTCTGCAACATGAGTAAGTGTTCTTTAGAATTTTTTTTCTTTTCTAAAGCTTGATTTTTTTCTTTTTTATGCAGCTTGTAAGTTTTCTTCTACATCTTGATTTTTCGCATTGAGAGAAAAAGAATTGTTAGAAGAATAGTATGGTTTCGTCATGAGAAACATTGCTAGCATTTTTGAGGTATTTTTTTCTGTTTTTGAGTTTTACTCAAATGGGTTTAAAGAGTGGGTAAAAAGTGAAGAATGGTTTGGATTCAAGACTGGGTTTTAAACAATGGGATAGGTTAAGCACGTTTTGAATCTGTTTTGTGGGATTATTCATACTATAGCTCTATTATATTGCTATCTTATGAGCGATTAAGCAAATTTTCATTACTCAGTTATCAATCCATTTTTTTGGGAATATCATTGCTTTAGCTCTGTTTCATTGATCTGTTTTGAGGGATTATTCCTGCTTTAGCTCTGTTTTATTGCCCTGTTTTGAGGAATTAAGCAAGTTTTCATAGGCTCGTTTTGAATCAAGGTTCAAAATATGCAACAAGAGAGAAAATATTTTTTAAATGAAGCTATTTGTTCAATAAATATATTTTTTAATTATTTCGTGAATTTTTTTTGTTTTTTGCTATAGAATATTTAAGTCAAGCTTCAACTTTGGGGGCTTCTTTGAAGGGTTTCAAGGAGTAAATTTCTAACTTGTTTTGGTTCATAAATTTTATTTATTTTTTGATGGGCATCTAACTTAGGAATTGTATTAACAGAGGAGCCAAAAGTTTTTTTCCGTACAGGCACACTTGTAAAGCAAAAATCACGCCGCAGCTTTCTTTGACGACATTGGAAAACGAAGCCGATGATTGACTCGCTAAATGACATGCCCAATGAAGAATCCTTCCCTATAGTAGAATTAATTTTTGGTCATGCTATAAAATCATAAATATATAGCAATCCTTTTGTTAGGAGTGCTCTCATTGATGTTTATAGAAGGGGCGGTCTTAGACAATCACGATAGAGAGGATTTTTTATGAGGTTAAAGGTCAAGACAAAGTAGCTTGGAACTCCTACTTGACTCATCTTTTCTTTTATGCAAAGTTCAACTCGGCATTGGATCTATTTAATTGTGTGGCAACCACTAGCATTAAAGTGAACACGTACATGCTAGGTACGGTGCTTGCTGGTTACACACACACAAAAGGAAGTCGGGAACTATTCAACAATGCATTAAATGTTTACATTGCCAGTTTCAAGGACTACAAGATTGCATATGATGGTAAATATAAGAGTGCACTGGTTACCCTCTTGTGTAAGAATGTGTTTGTCAAGGAGGCAGTTACATATGTTCTCAAACAACTTGAAATGGTTCCTCTTATATGGAGGCCAATATTGGCTTACTGTAAATGGCAAGACTGGTAAGCTTGCATGGAAAATTTTGAAGAAGTTGGGAAAACTATTTGCTGAGTGCTGTTGATATTTCATTACATAAAGACAGAGCAAGAGAAACTAATTCAGAAACACCTCACATTAGTGTTAAGCCATCAAAACAAAATTATATTGATTGGTTAATCAAAATTTCAGTGTCTTCTAAATACTCAGTGTCTTCTAAACCCCTACTTAAGTTCGTTTACAAGAAAATGCTGTACCTCATATGTATGAAATCGGGATGTGATCTATTGTTTAGTGACTCCATTAACTTGAATCCAATTGAGTCCCGATCTCTTTTTGATCATGTTGCCCTGCCTCATATTTTCGATCTCCTTTATTAAACTAGCTCTCACCCACCTACTTTCCTTAGATGATTTAATATCAAGTTACATTTTTCTTTTGATGGCATAAATATTTTGGGCTCCAATGCTTTCTAGTGGATTTTTTGTGGTTAGAGTTTGGCAATTGATAGGTTTATAATGGTTAGAGGCGGACATTGGTTTACTACTTGTTTGAATGAAAAAGGGAGTATCTTGGTGCCTAGAAGGGATATTATACATCTCTCTTTTTTCTTCACTCACGCTTCACAATGCCTGTTAGATTTTAAGCATTTAATTTTCCTTTTTATTTTGCTTTCTTTTCCTTTTTTTTTAAATTATTTCTTGGAGGTTTTTTTCCTCTTATTGCGTGTCCTTTTGTAAAAAATTTGAAAAACATTGCTAGATTTCTCTTTTTTGCATCTTGAGCAAGCGTTCTTTAGAATTTTTTTTTCTTTTCTACAGCTTGAGTTTTTTTCTCTTCTATGTGACTCGTAAGTTTTCTTCTACATTTTGATTTCTTGCACTAGGGGAATGTGTTAGAAGAATGGGATGGTTTCATCTTGTAAAACATTTTTCCCATTCTTGAGTTTTATTCAGATGGGCTTAAAGAATGGGTAAGAAGTGAAGAATTGTTTGGTTTCAAGAATCAGTTTTAAAGAATGGGATATGGTAAGCATGTTTTGAATATGTTTTAAGGATTATTTCCTGCTATAGCTGTATTATATTGCTCTGTTATAAGGGATAGGGATTATCCTTTCTTTAGCTCTTTTTCATTGATCTGTTTTGAGGGATTATTCCTGCTTTAGTTCTGTTTTATTGCCCTGTTTTGAGGGATTAAGCAAGTTTTCATAGCTCGTTTTGAGTAGTTAAGGTTCAAAGTCGGCAACAAGAGAGAAAATATGTTTTGACTAGATCTATTTCTTCAATAAATATTTTTTTTCGAACTATTTGGTGAATTTTTTATTTTTTGCCTACAGAAATTTAAGTCAAGCCTTGTCTTTGAACGGTTTCAAGGAGTAAGTTTCTAACTTGTTTTGGTTCATAAATTTTATTTATTTTTTGACGGGTATCTAACCTCGGAATTGTATTAATAGACGAGCCAAAAATTTTATCCGTAAAGACATACTTGCAAAGAAAAAATATCATACCGCAACTTTTTTTGGCAACATTGGAAAGCGAAGCCGATGATTGACTTGCTAAAAGACATACCCAATGAAGAATCCTTTCCTGTAGTAGAAGTAATTTTTGGTTATGCTATAAAATCAAAGACATACAACCATCCTTTTGTTGGAAGTGCCTTCATTGATGTTTATGGAAGGGTGGTCTCAGACAATCATGATGGGAGAGTTTTATATGAGGTTAAAGGTCAAGACAATGTAGTCTGGAACTCTTTCTTGACGCATCTTTTCTTTTATGCAAACTTCAACTCGGCATTGGAGCTATTTAGTTGGGTGGTAACCATTGGCATTAGAACAATTGAATTCGTATACAAAAAGTTATTAAAACAATTGAAATTTTAGTCTAAATATATAATATAAGCGTAGCATCGACAGAAATACAGTTCATTCTTATATAAAATATAGTTATAGTTTCAAATGAATACTTAATTTCCTATTTATAGTTCTACAACTGTAGAATGGAGGGTGGAGATCAATTTAATCTAATGACTACAATTGATCCTCTAAAAAATTTCTATAATAATATTTATGATATTTATAAAAGAGTATTCTAAATTAAGTTGATAAAATATTCCATTCTAGTTGTTGGAGTGATTTTAGAGAATTTGGTAACTCTTCTACCAAAGAACAATGCTACTTTCCCTTATTTTTTTAATTATTGAGTGATTTGGTGAGGGCGTATATGTTTTCTTACGATGTCCTTGTTGGAGTGTATATGTCTTTTTGCCTCACCTTTATTTTGTAATTTTTATAGACCAAGTCACCCTGGTGAGTTAGGTGACAAAGGAAAGTAGCATGACTGTTCTATCAAAACATTGACATACTCATCTTTTAAATTATTCGAGAAAAATGTGAAAAATATATTATTTATGCAAAGATTAAAAGATTTTGTTAATTAAATCGACAACCTTTTTTGAAACAATTTTTATTTTATTTTTAGAAATGTTTTTTTAAATGTAAAAAAGGTGGCTATACGATCAACATCTCCTAGGCACAACAAAGTTATTAAGTTGGTTAGGGGAAAAAAATTCAAAGTTGCAAACTTAAAGTAATAAATTATGAATATTTAACTTAGTCATGAGAACACATAATAAGAGACAAATTGCATACAGAATTAAACAAACACAAATTATAGCTAATCACTATTCTATTAAAATAATTTAGATCGGAAGAGCGTCGTGTAGGCATTTCCCACCTAAGAAGATTGGCTTTTCTAATCTCGCTTTCTACATAGAAAATACGCCTCCTTCCTTTTGGATTATCACACTCCCCCCATTTCTCTCTGATAATGAGTCAGCCGAGTCCCCAATTCGAACCCAGATTTCCATCTCCAGCCGATGCTCGAATCCAAGTGAATCTTCAGCCAATTCCATACCCGTTAATATTCAGCAGAATCCACACCCTGTAAATCTTCATCCGAAGCCACACCCGTGAAGATCTTCAACCAATAATGTGAAGCCCAATTTGGAAAATCATCCCACGGTAAGTTTACCATGAATTCATTTGTTTTTCATATATATATATTTTAACTTTTCCCTCTTTAGTCTTCGGCCGAATCCACAACCGTAATCATCTCACGATAGTCAATACCATGAATACATTTGTTTTTCATATATATATATATATATATATATTTAACTTTTCCCTCTTTAATTTTCATATACTGCCAAGGAATAATTTCTCATTTGCAAGGTAATTATATATTTTGGGATTATAGTTTCCTAAATTAAAATCCTAAAATGCCTCTATCATTTAGTATTACGAAATTTCCATCCTAATTTGCATGCCTCTGTACGAATGTTCGATATACACACAGATATACTCTTGAATTATCTCTGAATCTTTTTCCCAGATTAATGTGATCAAAGGTGGTCGCTCATAAAAGACATTAACAATAAGGACTTCATGGACACTCTTAGTTAGAGTCGCCTGGACCTGGGTTCTGCTTGGAGGTCTAGATCGTCAACCATATGGCATAGAGTAAGTGTTTGTCGACCAGGAGGTGTGTTACAACTTTGATTTACCTTATGTTTTGGTTTTTGTTACCTAAATTCAAAGGCTTACAGTTGTGTTTTAGTTATTTGAACTTTGGTTAGTAACCTTATGTGTTTTATTGTGTTTTGGTTATTCGAACTTAGGTTGGTAACCTTATGTGTTTTACATGTTTTACACATAGATGGATCAATATCATTTGCTTTGCAACGTGTTTTAAGCCTATATCAAACATCAGCAACCATATTTGTATTATTAGTATAATACAAATATCAAAACCATATGTGAATTAAATCTAATTGGCTAGCTAATTCAACCGTACCGAGTTTAGGTATTCCTTCACATAGTCATATGCAGTATCAGGCT
This sequence comes from Nyctanthes arbor-tristis, assembly GCA_963692815.1. Classification (NCBI taxonomy): domain Eukaryota; kingdom Viridiplantae; phylum Streptophyta; class Magnoliopsida; order Lamiales; family Oleaceae; genus Nyctanthes; species Nyctanthes arbor-tristis. The sequence goes on along the minus strand of CAVNYN010214501.1, from coordinate 13,031 downwards.
TCATCTGCTTATACTTGACCTGCAAGTGAAGAAATATTATGAAAATGCTAAACATCAATTATTATTTAACCCGATTCATTGGCTGGCTCACTAGATAACAAATCACAATAGTTGTTCTGCATCCCCGACCAGCCTTACAATGGATATTTGTGCTTCTTTCCTAGGATGCACTTTCTTTGAAAAAACACAAAAACATCACCAACCATATTTGTATAATTAGTATAAAAATGGCTATGATAAGTACAATATTTTATTTTTTAACATATTATTTTCCCATAAATTCAATTAATGGTTCATCAATTGAATTCCATAATATGAATCACCCAGGCAGTGTTTCATTATTTAAAAAACCAAAAAAAGAAAAAAGAAAGCCAAAAAAAAAAAAAAAAAGAAACCAATTTAAACCATGCATCATTGATCATACATTACATGACTATTCCCAAATAGAAAAGTCTCAAGATTTTTACCTAGATAAGGAAAAAAAATCAAAGGATTTCATGTAAGCATTTAGTTTTCTCATTTATGTAACAACCACTTTCCATTTCACCCAGCTTAATAGGCTTGACTGAGATAGTTATTATAATAACTTATAAAAATTCAGTTTTATTCAACTCAAATAATATAAATTTAGTTTCATTCAACTCAAAGAAGATGAGTTTATTTACTGACAAAATTTACCTAGTTCGAGTTGGAGTAAGCTGAAAAACAACAGAATTAAGTAGTGTATTTGGTTTCATTTTTTCCTCACAGGGGATTAGCTTCAAAAGAGTTTAAAAAAAATCAAAGGATTTCATGCAAGCATTTAATTTTCTCATTTATATAACAACTACTTTCCATGTAAACTGGCTTAAGGCCGATTGAGGGAATCATTACTGGAGTTCTTATGTTGTGTTCTGATCTTCCCTTATCGAATCACTTGCACGATTACTTGTCATTAAATAACTATTTAATACATTGGCAAAAACACCCCTACATTTAATTGAAATACATCGGCAAAAAGACACGTACACCCCCACCAAGTTACCAAACAAGTAACTCAATAAGAAAGAATAACATTATCCTATTATAATAACTTAGAGCTTGCTTGATACTCTTTATTTCTCAAAGAAGAATTTATAATGAGGAGAGAGGTAGAATGTGTATTGGAATTGTAAAAAGGTAGAAAATAGGTGGTTGTAATTGAATAGTTATCAAATCAAATGTCAAATCAGTGGTAGGTAAAATTATAAAACGGTAAAATAAAGAGCATCAAACAAGCTCTTATAAATTCAGTTTCAGTCAACTCAAATAATTAATTCAAAATCACAAGGAAACACCCACAAAACCTTACATAAATAGTGCAATAACTTACATATAACAACATAGACATGCTCTGCTAACTCATTTGCTAACATAAATTTCTTTAATTCAAAAGATACTCTTCTTACAGGTATTCTTCTGAACCCGAACCACATTTTACTTTTGTATTTTTTGCTAAACATTTAATTACATTCTCTTATCAATTATTCTCAAATTAGGGTTCAAGAATTCAAGCATCAGTGAATAAGGAATTGATACCTAAATTTCAAGATTAAATTGTTGAACATAGATTGTATGGAGTCAGGCACTTTGAGGTGAGGAAGAATGATTTATTGTTTAAAGGAGCAAAACACGATTGGAGGTTGTTGTTCAAAGACAATACAAAGATCATCGAACAAAATATCTCTGAGTAATCTCAGTTCCCTTGGAGTTTGTACAACTTTCGTTCTTTCCATGACGTTCTCAATTCACCACAAAGTGAAGATTCATATTTGTTTGGTAAGTTATTAAATACTACTCTGTTATACCCCTTTAATAGACATTATTTTCTAATGTTCCGTTATTTGATATATTGAACTGTAATATGTGTTTGTAACTTTATTAATTTTCTATATCACAGATGTTTATGGGAAAATTATTAGGAAGGAACCTGTTAGGGTTTATGGGCCTGCTAAGAAGTCCATTTTCTTTTTGCTTGAAGACATGGAATAGTTTCGTAATTCTTTATCCATTTATTTAGCTAATAGATGATATTTATTTCATTTTTTCGGGATTTTAAACTTCTAAGTGCTTTTTATTTTAACACTTTTTTTTTTTTAAATAAATTTTGTGATTGTAGCAATAAGTGTACGTATGGTGTGCGCCCTTTGGAATAAGTACATAAAATGTTTAGATGTTTGTTCAACGGGTTCAACGGATTCGGGGGCACCTAATATTGTGCTTCTGCAGATGTGTAGGATCAATAGATATCAAGGTATGTGCCTCTTACTTTAATTAATTTACATTTTTTTATTAATAGTTTGTTTTTCTATATTCCTAAATTACATTTCTGATCTTCTCTGTTCCGCGATAGGTAGACAAGATTAGTGTCACAAATGCATTGTTTGCTTCAAATGTTATAATCAATACTAACATTCCTGAAACCCAAGAATTTCGACAAAAGTAAGCGGTTTTTATTTATCATTTTTTTAAATTTTGTTTGAGTATGTTTGGTTTCATACTATAGCTAATCTGAATTTGCATCCTTTAGGCTTTTAAGTGTGAAGTCAGCTTCATCTCAACATAGTAGTGGTGTTTCTGCAAAAACAGAATCCCTCACAAGTTAACAGCATTGAGCAATTATTACAGGACAAAGATGCACATTTAACTATGCATGTAAATTTATTAGGAATTTTATCATTGTTTTCTAACCTTGTGTTCAATTTGATAATGTTGTCATAGATGCGCCACTGTCTAATAGTTGCAAAGATTTAGATTGTCAAAAATGGAGTGGTCTTATTATGCTTGCACTAAGGACAAGTGTGGTAAAAAGTTAGCAAAACAAGAGAGATCATATTATTGTAATGGCTGTCAAGAGCCCAAGACGACTGGTACTTATAGGTACATGGTCAGGCTCAATCTGAAGGATAATCAGAAGAGGTTGAAGTTATTTTATGGAATCGTGTTGGTCAACAACTTATTGGGAAATCAGCTGATGAACTACATCAAAATCAGGTATATATTTAGTATATGAAACAGGTCTTTTCCCTTTTTTATGAGTTCCTATATTTTTTGCAAATCATTAAGGAATTGTTTTAATATTATTAGGATTCATGTAAGAACAATGGTTGTCCTCGGGAGATCCAAGCCTTGCTACATAAGAAGTTCGTATTCAATATACAAATAAAGGTTTCAAATCAAGATGAGGAAGAGAGGTCATACTCTGTTGATGGTTTTTCTCATGTCAGCCTATTGATTGAAAAACACTTAGGAAGTGTCATTTCTGATGATGAGGTTACTTTTCTACAATTTATACAGTTTTTCTACGGATTTACCTTGAGGATTTGATTTAATTTGTGTTTACTTCAGGATGATGGATCAGATTCTGATTTAGAGATAATATTTTTGAAACCACCTATAGATGAATCAAAGGTTGTTGAGGTTAATAAGACTAATAGAATTCATTTTTGTTAAATTGTTTGTTTTTGTTTTTTTTTTTTTGTGAATGGATTAAATTGTTTTTAATTATACTAAGTTTAGCTTTTTTTCCCTTTAGGTTGGTGACTCGTGTTGAAAATGAGGTCACAGTATCCAATTCTACACCACTGAAATGGTGCATAAAAGACGAGTCTTCATTGGATGGTGGATGTGCTTCTTCGCAGATGTCTACAAATAAGATCCGTTGTGTAATCAAACAAGAGAAGGAAGACTGAACATGTTTTAGCTGTCAAAATGTCAAATGAGATATATTTCCACCGCTTTTTCTTTCTTTCTTTTTTTAATGAGATGGTTTTTCCCTCATCCATATTTGGATAGAGAGTTTATCCTCAGTCGCATTGCATACGTTCATTTTGATGAAATTGGTGCTCTTCCGATCTCAATAAAAGATTTTTTTTTAATGGTTATTTGCATTCTCTGTTGATTACGTATGATGCGTTATCAGTTTCTCTATTTATTTGTCATTTTAGTTTTAGAAATTGAGATTTTATATTACCCTTTTTAATTATATGGACGTACTATGTTGCTAAATAGAAAGCATGTATCATGAAAGGAAATGGATTAAAAGAGATGTAGACTTTAGTTTGCAGGATACTCTTTTCTATTATATGTATTTAGTTTCTTTTTATATTGTATGTATGTATTTGTTCAGGTGGGTGACCTATACACACAGGAATCAGGGGGGAAAATTCACACACTGCTTTAGGGTCTTTCGACCTTCTAAGTGGCTATCCACTTTTGGCTTTATGATGAAGTTTCGTCTCCTTTTCTCTCCCGCTCTCTGTCACACAAATAAATATAACCCTCTTAAGGTTCTTTTACATAGTGAATGAAGCTCGGGGCGACCTAAAAGAAGTAGATGAATGCTTAATCTTTATCCATCTAACAAAAATATTCAACATTCTATTGGAGAAATTTTCTGAGAAGATAGATAAGGCTTCTTTATGCCTTATCTAGTTTTGTAGAAGTACTCTTCTATGGGGTTTCCCTAATTTGTCTTTTTTGATTGATATCAGTTTTCTTTAGTCTTGGGTTGAGTACGTTTGAACGTGACTAATTTTTGTGTGCTGTTGCAGTTTAGGGAGGCTAAAAACGAAATTGTAACGGCTAGCGAAGTGGCTTATCGGTTTCTCGCCGGAGTTGCTGCCAATAATTCAATAGTTGGTGCAGAGTCCCCAAGCAACTCAAACAGAGAACCTCCGAGATTCCAAGCTCCCTGGTTTAAGAACCTTATTTCTGCTGGCGCTAAACCATCAAGCAGTTCGGAAATGGAAAATCGAGATGAAGAGGAGACACAGCAGCATCAGCGACAATATGCAGAAGCGCCACTGTGGCAGAATGCACCAGTATCAAGCATAGGTCAAATTCATGTAATATTTTTAGGTCAAAGAAAAAAAATTCATGTAATATTTTTAATACATTATTTTTCCATGTTTCTCTTTTGTCTATTGTAGAAATTGCATCAATTTAATTCGACAAGGACCGTTTGTTAATTTATTCATTGAAAAGGAAAGGTGGAACTTATCCATATTATTGTCACAATTGGAAACATGGATGTCAATTATTTGAGCTTTTTAATCATATATATATTATTTTTTGGGTAATTTATTATTATAGAATAAACATCCATACTCATCTTTCATGCACCGTTTAGTAAGGGAAAATAAGAGCAATTACCGTATAGAGAAACTGCAGCTTTGCAAAACTAACAATGCCGTGAACACAGCTTTAACCTAAAACCTTATTGTAATGCGATACACAGCCCTAAATCTTATTTTGATTTTATGAACATTAATAATTATTTGAAGCTTTATGCATTCAAATTATAGTCTTTATAATATTATCAAGCTATAATTTGTGGACTGTGACTGTAATTATTTTTAAATTACTATTCCAATTGTTAATCATATAGTTAGTTTACTTTATATTAAAATTTAAATACGTGTATAATAACATAGTTGATACTTTAAATGAGTAATTGCATGCTTTAAATATCATTTAGTTTAAGGTTTAAATTATCGTGTTATTTGTGAATTGAGATGTAGAGCTTGATATTTATGAAGATGACTATTACAACACCATACATTCATGAAATCTATATTTAATGAAATCAATAATTTAATATAAACACTTTTGAACGTCAATAATGTTGTATGCTCTTTACATATGTAATTATCATAATTGTTTGAGTTATAACAACTTCTTATTCATACTAATAGGAATGGCATTGAACATACAAAGAAATGTTCACCAATAGCAGAATTCATTAACGAACTATATTTATAAACTTCTGTGGTAATTTTTCTTTTGTTTATTTTGCATCTCAACAATAAAATGATAAGTAATTTCCATGCTGTACATATTGTACTTTTTTTTTTTTTTACAGAATGAGGAAGTTGACAAAATCCATAATTATTTCTAATGGAACAACAAGGCCGCGCGATGAAAATCAAGGTCTAATTTATTTACCCTCTTTCCATTTAACTTCAATATCTATGGATTAGCCATATTTTGTTATTAATTTAATTAATTGCAAAGATATTCTTGGATCAAGTTCTAAAAGACACTATTGACAAAATGAGGAAAATATATCAGATGTGGATCCAATTGAAAAATCATTCAATGTTATTGAAATACCATATCCACGTGTACCCTTTAGTATCACAAATGGTATATTAAACAAATACCCACAAAAATTTTTTTCCCTTTAAGCCATGATGTTTTTCATTTATTTTTTTAATATGTTCTTAACCAACTGTTGGAAATGAGTGTTCAAACATGATTGATCCTTCAAATGTGGCTAGCACAAACGTTCAACCAAACTTTAATTATACGAATCATGTTTCTAACATTGGTAACTATTCATATAATAGTTTAACTTCATCTAACTCTACCAAGTTTCAATCCACCAGACAAGTGATTTACTCAATAATTGTATACATTTATATTTTTTTATTTATATTATAGATTTATTTTAATGTAATATGTTCCAATATATACCAATGAAATGATGACATATATATCATTCTTCATTGGATTTCCAGTTAGTTCTCCTGAAGATTGTTTCATGGATGCAATTTTTAGTGATGTTGAAGATGAGATAGATATGTCAGATGGCAGGTATTTGACACGCCCCACTCCTAATACCTCTAACTTACTTGAAGTATGACGTGCGCCGATGATAAATTCCAACTAAAAGTTAGAATCTACTGTCAAGGCTCGTGAACCTACTAATTATTTTAGAAAATTTTGGCAGCATCTCCCCTCTTTTGATGACAAAACCAACATCAACCCATAAACACTTCGCAATATAATAACTACCATCATTGTAATTCACAATACTTCACTTGTAGATAAATATACTAAAATTGATTAATAACAATGCTATAACAAATTCTATGCGGTGGCTCGATTTATTAGAATGGCAGGCTCGGCCATAATGAGTTGCCCATTGCCCAAACTCTAGTTGCTACATGGTAAGAAAATCATTTTAAAAAAAAACATATGAGCTAACAAGTCCAGTGAGTGGAGTTTTATAATTAAAAATATTTTGGAAAGTCGAAATATAACTCTTGCAAATTTTCGAATAAAATGTTCAAGCTCATTTGGGAACTTTCATAACTTTAAATATAAATCCAGCATAACGTCAACATTTATAGAATCATCACACGTTAGAAAACATCATGAGCATCATTTCATTCAATAATCATCAAAAAATTCACCCCAAAGAGTATCCATAATATCATGTCATCATGTAACCTTATTCTTTTATGTTATACGCGTGTAGACACCAGTTTCGGCCATAGGTACCTTATGATCCCTTCGCCCTAGGCGGCACAACAACTAGCTTGAGCTATAACTAGCACATTAGGCCCCTTTGCTCGGCGGCGTATCGTATTAACAACTTGAGCTATAGGACCCTTTGCCCCGTAGGCGGCATATTCATAACATCGGATACACATTTGGGGGTTTTCATACATCATAAATCACATTTCAAATCAAACATTTGTCTAAAAAAAGCAAGAAGCGTCATTTCATATAACATTCATATGAACTTTTTCTAAAATAACATCTCCTTTTTGAAATTTCATAGAATATAATCATCGTGATACATCGCAACTTGAGTAAAATCAAAGTATAACATATTTTCATTTTGAACGAAAAGAAGAGGAAAAGCTCCACTCACGGGCTATGCATGGAAATCTAGCTTGTTTGTAAATAATTTTAATTCCTTCCCCATTTCCTATAACATAATATGAGAATTTCATTCAACAATTTAATTATACTATAATAAATTCTTACATTCTATCAAGTTATATCACTTCCTCCTAATTCTTCAACATTTGCTTATCTCCTCTTTGAACAAGATGGTGTTCAAATCTTATTTTCACCTCTAACCCCACTTATTTCACTTCCTTAATTGCTCATAATATAATAAATCAACATATCATTTACTTTGTGTCATCTTCACCTATTAACATTTACATATCAAATCATAACTTCCACGAAAATCCTTGAAATACGTCATGTCATGTCATAAAATGTCCAATAATATTACCAAATAAACTTAGCCACATAAATAAAATTCCTTTAAAATTTTGCCATAAAAATCACTTATTACCAATCCTTTAATTTAATTACAATAGATTTTATTCCAATTCATCCCATGTTCACAACTACTTCCATGATTTCCAATTTCATTTATCCACATCATCTATTTCTCTTTCACTTATTTCATCAACGTATTAACAAATCTCAATTCAATTCATACTTATTTTCACATTATAGGCCAATCATATTAAAGCTCGACACTATGCATGTAATATATCCAATTCTTGTGGCTATCCTTCACTACACTTCAACTAACAAACTATCAAAACTAGATCTCCACCCGTGCAACAGAGTTCTAAAGAAATTTCATACATAAAATATAACATAACTGTGCTTGTCAAGCTTAATGTCATTAAAAAACTTAAAAACACAACATGTATGGAATTAATGTGCATTATATGTTTGCAAATAGCATACAATCAATTATTTATTTTGTTGACATAGTTTTAAATTCTTGTTATTGGTCCATCAATATCTCGATGAACCAATAATTTTTTTTATTAATTCTTATTTTTTTATTTTCTTTAAAGACAATAAAACTCTATAGCATAATTCTATATTTAGTTTCACACCCGTATATTTACAGACATACTATATATGCTTCACAACTGTGTGTTTTATAAATATGTTATAGTGACAAAGTAAAATACAATAGAGTAGGAGAACATAAAATCATGAAATTATACAATCGAACAAAGTAAAATTGAATTTCATTAGGCAAATATGATATATATCTAACCAAAATGTAGCAAGTAGATAGAATCTCAAAATAAAAATATTAAATTAAATGATTAAGAGGAAAAATATAATAATAAGGAAAAATATAATAATATTGAAATCTCGATTGATATATTATCTATTTTCATGTAATTAAAATCCGTTAGGCAAATATAAGATATATCTAACCAAAATATAACATGTAAATAGAGTCTCAAAATAAAAATATTAAATTAAATGGTTAAAAAGAAAAGTATAATAATTGAATCAATAATTTTTTTTATTAATTCCTATTTTTTATTTCCTTTAAAGACAATAAAATCCGATAGTATTATATATTAGTTTCACACTCATGTGTTTCACAGACATAATATGTTTTATACCCGTGCGTTTCACGGACATGTTATGCTGACAAAATAAAATACAATGAAATAGGAGAATATAAAATGATAAAATTACACAATCGAACAAAGTAAAATTAAAATCCATTAGACAAATATGAGATATATCTAACGAAAATGTAATATATAGATAAAGTCTCAAAATAAAAGGATTAAATTAAATGATTAAAAGGAAAAGTATAATAATAAGAAAAAGTAATATTGAAATCAAAATTGATATATTATCTATTTTTATGTAATTCAAACTCATTAGACAAATGTGAGATATATCTAACCAAAATGTAATATGTAGATAGAGTTTCAAAATATAAATATTAAATTAAATGATTAAAAGGAAAAACATAACAATAAGAAAAAGTATAATAAATGAACCAATAATTTTTTTATTAATTCTTATTTTTTATTGCCTTTAAAAATTTGATTCATGGGGTAGATGAAAGGAGCAGGCATTTTGTAGAAAATATTTGCTCATATAATTCAATGTTTTCCTTTACATCTATGGGAGGAAAAATCAATAAGAAAATCAACACTAGTAGTTCTCCCCCTATGTTCATAATAAGTGGTGAAAACCTTCATAAGATCGGCAGTTTGTTGCCACCAGATAGTGTTGTCACGAAGTTCTCACAAATGTATATTAGATACACTGATAATGAAATTTCCATTAGAATCAAGGCTGTCAAGTGAATATTAATTAAATTTTATAAACCTCTAAAAAAATAACATTTCAGTATTCTATGTGTTAAAATTTTAGTGAACTTATATGATTTTATGTAATTGAATTCAGCAAATGTTTAGGAGTCAAAAATCATCATGAAGACATCGTAAAAGATCTAAAGGAAATGATTGATGAGAACAATGAATTGGCTAAATGGTTCAAAACAGCTAGGGATAGATTTCAAAATTCTGATGCTCCTAGCATATGGCTTAAATTAATTGGAAGAAGGGAAAAAGATAGGAGGAATTACAATATGCCTGAGAGGGATGAGATTGCTGCTTTAATTGAAGGTGATTTTGACCAATCTCAGGGTGATCGAGATATACTCCTTGAGACTAAGTCAGAAGATCTACAAAGAATTAGTGAATTACATCCCTCTTATCTTGCACTTCAATATCCACTGCTTTTCCTATTTGGACAAGATGGTTATAGACTTGGTATTGAGCGAGGAGAATCAGATGAGTCCTCTTCAACGGGAAAGACAATTACTTTAAGGGATTTTTTTTGCCTTTAGATTGCAAGAAAGAGAAGACGAATCTAACTACATTTTGTCATCAAAGAGACTTTTTCAACAGTTTGTAGTAGATGGTTATACAATGATTGAATCGTCATGCCTTGCATTTATAAGGAACAATAAAAAAGAATTGAGGTGTGAAATGTATAAGGGCTTGATAGATGCTGTGGTTAGAAGTGAGTTGGACCTTTCAAAAACCAGTAAATGGATTATATTACCTCAGTCCTTTACCGGTGGTGCCCGAAATACAATGCAGAACTATCAAGATGCAATGGCAATATGTCGGTGGGCTGGATATCCCGATCTTTTTTATCACATTTACATGCAATCCAAAGTAGCCAGAAATTATAAGCTTTGTTCAGTCAAGGGGACTACGACCTGAGGACAGGCCTGATATTATATGTAGAATTTTCAAAATGAAGCTAGATCATCTTATTAAAGACCTAAAAAAAAAGTATTTTGTGAAGTAAAAAAGGTAATTCTTAACTTCCAATGTTATTTATTTTCTTCAACATATTTGAAAATATTTGCTATTCTTTTAAAATGAGAACTTTTGTATTTTTTCAGTTATATATACTGTGGAATTTCAAAAGCATGGATTATCTCATGCACACATACTGCTTTGCTTAGCCCAAAAAGATAAATACCCTTCTCCAGCTCATATAGATAGGGTTATATCAGCTGAGATTCCAGATAAGGAATCTGAACCAGACTATTATAATTTGGTCCGAGATTTGATGATGCATGGACCATGTGGCTACTTGAATTCAAAATCTCCTTGCATGGCAAATGTTCATTGCACAAAGCATTTTCCAAAGCCATTTATGTCACAAATTGTTATTGATAAGATTGACTATCCAATTTACAAACGTACCAAAAATGAATGGAGGGTAACTAAGAATGGGATTGAACTTGACAATAGATATGTTATTCCATATAATAAAATCCTATTGTTGAGATATGAAGCACAAATAAATGTAGAGTGATGCAATCAATCAAGAGCTATTAAGTATCTTTTCAAATATATAAACAAAGGTCATGACTGCACTACTCTATCATTTTGTCAAGCTGCAGGAGATGCATCGAGTCAAGTTGATGAAATTAACATGTACTATGATTGTTGGTACATTTCAGCTTGTGAAGCAGTATGGAGAATATTTGGATTCAATATTCATTATAGATATCAAGGTTGTTAAAATCGCGATTTGTATCGCAAAATCGCACGATTTTATTATCCAAATATATAAAAGGGATCCAAATCGCTTGAAAAATCGGACTTTTGTAGAATTGCAGTTGAATCGTAGTGGAATCGTTTAGAATCGTGAAAATCGCTATTTCCTGCGATTTGTACCATTTCCCAGGTAAGAGTGTGACAACATGGTGGCCTTGTCAGTGAATTGTTGAAACGGTAGAAGAAGTGAAGAACCTTATGTTTGTGTTTTGGACGGCTGCAACGCGACCGATAATGGCAGAGGAAACCGTAGTTGCAAGAAAGAAGAAGAAAGAAGGAGAGGTTGGATTTTGGAAAGAGAAAAACATAAATTGCAGAGAAGAAGAAGAACGAAACAAAGGGGGAAGATAGTGTCTAGAAATAAGACTTTTTTTAAGTTTCCAATGCTTTACCTTGTCAGTTCCAGAAGGCTTTTAAGTTTCCAATGCTTCTCCTTTTCAGTCAAATTGTTGAATAATTCTTTCTTAATTTTACTTTTTCCCAAATATATTTTATCAATATTTAATTACTATATATATATATATGTGACGAATCTCCTTCTTTTCCTTTTTTGTTTTATTATTATTGACCTAATTGCACATTATTTTTATTTAAAAAAATTATTAAGCATAACATAATTATTACAAAAATTTAATCCACACTATAATTATAGATTATGTTATAAATTAGTTTGTTACTTGTTTATTAACACTATACATATGGTTCTTATTATTTAATTTCTTATTAAATATGTTTGGCTTTTTTTCATTTTTTTGACAATTTTAAATCAATTTTTACTAAAATCTTACGATTTACGATTCGATTTACCGATCTGATTTCAAAACCCTTGACCGATTCGATCCAAAAATACGATTTTAACAACCTTGATAGAGATATCCAATTGAGGGTAGGAGTGGGCATCGGACGGGTCGGGTCGGGTTTGGCCTCAACCGAACCCGACCCGACACTGAGTCGGGTTGGCGAGTTTGGAACCGAGCCGACTCGACTCGGTTCCATAACCCGACTCAACCCGAGTCAACTCTGGTTGACTCAGGTCTCGGGTTGGGCCGGCCCAACTTGAATTTCGGCCAAGAATTTCACCAATTTATTTTTTTGATATATTTCAATGTGATTTAAGCCCAAAAAAATTAAAAATCGAGTTTTGTTATTTTTTTAGGCACGTTTCAATGTGATTCAAGTTTAATAAAACTAAACAAAGAACTTCAGTTGAGAGAGAGTTTTTGAGTGTTTTGAGTGAAATTGTAAAAGGAAAAACAAACTAATAATAAAGAATGAAAACGTTGTGATCTTAAAACGAAAAAAAAATTGTAAAAAAAAATATATATATATAACCGGGTTGACCGAGTC
>CAVNYN010214483.1:0-22571 GCA_963692815.1 Nyctanthes arbor-tristis | reverse complement strand
CCACGTCGGCATTTCTTGTGAGGTCTGTTCTAATCTGTTTTTAGCTGCGTACGTACCACTCAATTTATCTTGTTGGAGTGAGGAAACCCAGCGCCATGTAGTCGACAAAAGGCTCGGCTGATTGGTTGTTTGCAACCACGACCCGCTGTCCATTGATTAGGGAAATTGTCAAGGCAAGTATTTGCAAACTTTCTTTGATTGGTTGTTTTTTATTTATTTACCATGGTTGCTAGGCTTTTGTCAAACTCACGGATAAGAATTGGAATAGCAAAATGAATATAAGCTCACACTAGCTCGTCTCACGATAATTTAATATAACATCCAAAATTAAAGAAAAGCAAGTCGTGTTGTGGCCGTTGGCTTGCATTCATTGGGCTTAATTAATTTTGTTTGACAGCGGAATATTGTGCCAATTAGTCTTGAAATTTTGGTGGCTTGTTTTGGATTTTTTCTGTTCTACCCTTTCTTGTTGAAGGATATTCTCTTCACGTTGTTTATTGCATCTAATTAGAAAATCAATTATTACCCATTTTTTGCAGCCAAATAATACTATTCATCACTTACGAAGATGCTCTTTTCCTTTCAAATATAGATATTTAGACTCACGTAGAGAGAAAGTTAAGCAAATATGTTTGCTTCATCATTTGTTATCAAGAATGAGTGTTTTCAATCAAGTTACAACCTGGTCATATACAAATGCCATGAAAAATCTTCCCATCCACTGAAGAACAAACTGCCCGATTCCTTCTTTTACACAAATCCCAGAAAATTTTGGTTTTTTTATGTTTTTTATTTGAAAGTCCTGGGCTCTAGAAAATTCGTAAACTTTTGGCATTAAATAAGCATGGGTGGGCTCTAATTTTAATCATGTGGTAAAAAACAAACAATGTGTTACTTATTAAAATTTTGGGTAAATTAGTAAACAAGATATAAAACTCAAATGGTTCCGTGTAAGAAAAACAAACGTGTCATGAAATTTGAAGAGTAACTATCAGGCAACAAAGTTGTAAAAATGGGCAACAAGTAAATTAATAAAGATAAATTAGTAAGTACTGTTTCATTCATTTTTGTTTGCTTAAATGGGTAAAAAAAAAAGCTAAGACAATGGCTTAATTTCGTTTGCATATTAGTCTAATATTTTTATTTATAGAAACAAAAGTTGGCCATGGAAGCGGAACCGTCCCCCGTACAGCCGGCACCTAGTCTAGATGTTTCACCGGAAACTCCCCACGAGCCGCAGACAACGAATGAAGGTAGATGGAGTCACATTCGCTCGTAAGGGTGGTAGATGTGATTTGTCTTGAAATTGCTACCATACTATTTGGTAGTTAAATATTTTTTGGACTTTGCTGATTAAATTAACATGTATTTTGATTGACAAACATTTACCGCAGATGTTGGTCTTAGCATAAAGGTCGGGCATGAGTTTAAGACAGCTGAGGATGCACCGTCTTGGTATAATGACTATGCTAGGCAATTAGGGTTTAGCACGAAAATCTGCAACTGCAAGAAGAACTCCGCCGGCGTGGTTACTTCGAAGGTGTTCACTTGTAGTAAGGAAGGAAAGACAAATGAGACACATCAGAAGAAGTAGCAGGATGTAGGCCGGCAAGTAGTTGAGAGAAGACGCAGTGATACGAGGTGCAGGTGTCAGGCTCGAATGAGTATTTCAAAGAAACAGAAAGGGGATGGGTGGGCAGTACTATTTGAGGAGCAACAGAACCATTATCTAGCCACTCCTAACAAAGTGCACCTGCTTCGCTCGCACTGGACAGTTTCAATGATCATCACGAAGGCCGTAGCAAAGGTATTTCCTAAAACATCCCATCATCACTGTATATGGCACATCCTCAAGAAGTTCCCTTCAAAGATGAATATTGCAGTTCACGGAAAGGGAATTAGGATCTTGTTGGAATTATCATGAAATGTGAAACTCCACCAGATGGGTGATCATACATGGCTCACTGAAATCTTTGCCATCCTACAGAGAAAATTTCATAGTAAGTGGACAGAGAAAATTGAGCTCCACCAGATGGGTGATCATACATGGCTCACTGAAATCTTTGCCATCCTACAGCAATGGGTCCCTATGTATGTGAAGCGTGTTTTCTATACAGGGATGTTGAGTAGCCAGCGGGTTGAAAGCCGGCACTCTGTTGTTAGGAGATATATGGACATAAAATTCTCATTGCTTGAAGTTGTCACACGGGTTACGCGCGGCATTGTTCAGCAGAGGCCCCGTGAGTTGGAGGCTACATATCGTAATTTGAATCATACTCCAAGAACTGCCACAACATATGAAATCGAGCGGCAAATGGCCAGTGTATTCACTAGGACCTTGTTTCATTTGTTCCAGGAGGAGTTTAACGAGTGCCCACGCTATACCTGTGATTTGGTCGCAACTTCTAATGATTTAGACACTTACGTGGTATAGAAATTCACACCAAGAGAAACTGTGGAGCGGCATCGCGAGCTCATATACAACAAACAAACCGATCATCTGTCATGTAGTTGCCATATGTTTGATTTTGAAGGAATTCGGTATTGCCATATGTTATGTCGGATGCGATGGAAGCAGGTGATGGTTATGACTGAGAAGTATATTTTGCACCATTGGACGAAGAGGGCAAAAAGCAACCCTTATACGAGCCATCGGCCAACTTCTTTAGTGGCCAGCCAGTACTGTCTAGAAGATCATCCTTGAAGCAATAGGCAATGGAGGCAGTTGATGCAACCTCACTGACGGAGGCACGCAGTGATTACTTGTCGAGCCTCTTGAGTAATGTCATGACTGAGATAGAAAGAATGGATGACGGGGGTATGTGTCCAGCAAATATGGCACAGAGCACGAGTCGAGTGCCACTTGGTGTCAAAGATCCTGTACGATCACCCAGCAGAGGATCTAGCAAACGTATCAAATCTGCCCAAGAGAAGGCTTCCTCGTAGCGCAGTAGGTGGTGTGGTAATTGCCACCATGGTGGTCATGATGTGAGGACATGTCCGTCATCATCATTGAGGTGAACCGGCCAGGATTTACTTTTCAAATATGGTAAACTTTTTCAAATTTGTGAGTTTTTCATGGTAAAACTCTTAACATATTTTGATTTCCTTTCTTACATAGGTCTACTCCTATCAGTGAAGGAAGTCGGCCCCAAATATCTAGCCAAACTAATGAGGCATTCCAGGCTTCGTCAGTGGGCCCGTCAGTGAGGTATACCGGCCCCAATTCTCTAGTAATGATGAGCATGCCGAGGGAATCCCTCCATGTTGCAGTGTTGGCATGGACTATGACCGTGGTGGACTTCTTGGGAATGAGGCATGGTTCGATTATGTGATTTGATGCACTAACATTATTTAGTAACTTCAAATAGAATTTGAAGTTCATTTTGCCTTATTGTGATTTTCCCCCTCTGTTTTAGGATGCTTATTGGGGTTTCTGTTAATTTTGGTGGGCAAGTGGAATTTTCCGACTGGTGGCCTTTTTTGAAAGTAAGCAATGCTTACCGTTCTTATTTTAATAGAGTGTGATGTACTGGATTTATTTTGCTACAGTTTGCAAGAGATGGATATAGCGTACATTCTGTGTGCTGGCTTTTTTGTAA
The DNA here is from genome assembly GCA_963692815.1 of Nyctanthes arbor-tristis. NCBI lineage: Eukaryota > Viridiplantae > Streptophyta > Magnoliopsida > Lamiales > Oleaceae > Nyctanthes > Nyctanthes arbor-tristis. The sequence goes on along the minus strand of CAVNYN010214483.1, from coordinate 18,969 downwards.
TGTCAAGGGGCTGTATTCTTATATTGCTGGATGCTTGTTTGAATTCTATTTCATGTAACTGTTTACAGGTTAAGATTCAGACACATGGCAGGTTCGGTAAGCTCAGTTTACAAAGGAAATTTTGTCAAAATTTTTGTAGATATTTTAATACACCAATTATAAATAAATATATATTCTGATCGCCTATTTTACTCTTGACTATAACAACAGACACAGGGGGACTTGAAGTGAACGAATGCTTTTGGTTTTGAGGATTCAACCGGTGCATGCAATTTAGGCAAATGGCCTTTAGCGCAAAGTTGTCACTTCTCCTAGCAAAATATTAAATAGAAAATATCCAACTTGTCATGGTATTATGGTGCATCTACTTCGTAGTTGCACTACAACTTTGGTTTTGGATGCATGATATATTAATCATTTTTTGATACTTATAAATTCTTGAATGATATGAAATATGATTAATTTCATTCATGTTATCCGTACATTTTTTTAATTTTTTTATTTTTTTCAAAACAAAATCGCTTGAACCTCAATAGTTATGAAGCATGGTCCGTTGTCAGTTTTCCTATGTACAAACTAAATAAAATTTACAAGATAGGCACTAGGTTTCAAGTTATGTGTTCAAAGCAATTTGAATGATTTCATAGAAACATGAACTATAAACACTATAGTTAGAAATGGTTTCTTCCCACAATGAAGATAAATTAGCCATCTTACAAGCCATGAGACAACACAATAAATGTTAACCGATATGATATACATCCGAACTACAACATAATTGTCAAAAGGTACATCTACAACATAATTGTCAAAAGGTTGATGTAATGATACAACATAATTGTCAAAAGGTTCATCTACAACATAATTGTCAAAAGGTTGATGTAATGACGTACAAATGAAGCAAACTTGCATTTTTTTTTTTAAAAAAAAACGAAGGCACACAACAGCTCAAAAGTGTTTTGTTCAATCAAGTTTAGCACACCAGCTTAGGAAATAGACAAAAATTGGGGACTTGAAATATGATGGCAGCTTGAAGTTTTTCTTATGTATTATTATTAATTTCCTCTTTTGGGGTGCTTCATTAGATTGTCTAATCTCTCCATACTAATGGTTTCCGTGTGTTTTATTATAATAAAATATTGATTTACGTTTATTTTGTTACAAGATTAAGGAAAAATTAAAAATAACGGGCATACTTTGCAAGAGTTTTAGAGCTCTGAGATCAATATGTCGGATAACGAAAAATGAGGGGCCAAGAAGGAAGGAAGAAAAGCAGGGGAAGTCCGGTGCAGCCGCATTGCTTGATTGGTGCGGCCGCACCTATGTGACTGGTTATTAGGCAGAACATATGTTGTGGGTGCTCCACCGGCCTGTGCGCTTGCACCCTCCCGATGCAGATTGGCTGTTGAATTGAGGGACCATGCAGCCGCATGGAACCTTCATGCAGCCGCATGGTCTATGGTGGCGCCCCGTCAGTGCCATCTAACCAGATCTGGTTCCAAAGTTGTGACTAGATCTGGTACTATAGAAAAACCGTAAGAAGGGAGTAGAGGGATTCTAGTTTTTTTTTTCTTTTTACTTTTTTTTTCCTTCTAAGTCTCTATATTTGTTAATGTTCTCCAAGTTAATTAAGTGACATGTTTATGTGTCGCAATTTCAATTTCATAGGGTGATGGTATGGACGCTCTTTCATCATCCAATGTAATCGTACCATACTTATAATGCTACTTATTCATGTGATACTTAATCTATTTATTAATTGTATCGGTTAATTAATCTATTTGTAATTTTTGGAAGATTGTAAAATATATGAACCAGATCAATGATGATAATTTAGTTTATTGAAGAACAAATTATAGAGAAAATTTCATAGTGATGAATGCTTGATAATTCATATTGGTAGTCATGAAGCTGTGATATATTTCCTATTTTCTATTTTCATAGAGAGATATTTCTTATTTTCTATTTTCATATACTGTATTTCATGTAGTTTTTTTTCTTCTTTCCACCTTGTATACATGTAGCAGCATATTAGCTAGTTTGTTACCGTTAGCTTATAGTTTGTTCAACTTCAGCTTATAGACGGTACCATTGAGGCTCCAAATCGATCAGATCCAACTTATGATAAGTGGACACATGCTAATTACATGATAACTTCATGGATCCTAAATTCCATTTCCAAAGATATTGTTGAAGCTTTCATCTATATACCAACAGCAATAAAACTTTGGTGCGAACTTGAAGAGAGATTTGGTGGTAGCAATGGACCACAGCTATATCACATTCAGAGAGAGATTTGCTTGATTTCTGAAGGTAATCAAACTGTTGCTCAGTATTTTACTAAATTGAAGAGTCTCTGGGATGAAATGGCATTTCTAATGCCAACACCACAGTGTGTTTGTGGTTCAGCTAAGGTAGTGTCAGATTATAATGAGTCTCTTCAATTGATGTAATTTCTTATGGGCCTTAATGATGAATATGATCATCTTCGAGGGCAAAGTTTGTTGATGGAACCATTTCCTATGATTAGTAAAGCCTACTCTTATGTTTAGAGAGTTGAAAAACAAAGGGATGTAAATGGACTATTTGGGGATAGCAGTGGATTGAATGCAATGAATGTGAGGATGCAGAATAATAAGAAATTTTCTGGTGGTGGCAAACATGGAAGATTAACAAAAGAAGAGAAGAAGTTGTTGTTTTACGCTTATTGTAGGGTAAATGGTCATGAGGAAAAGGACTGCTTCAAGAAGCATGGTTATCCTGAATGGTACAAACAATTGAAAGGGAAGCAGGCAATGGCAAATGCAGTAGATACTCCTTTGGATTTCAATGACATTCAGAGTATGGATGTAAAGAAGAAGCAAATACAGGGCTTAAATTTGTCTCAGATAACACAAGAAGAATTAAAGAAGTTGCTGTTAGGCAAAGAAGGAACATCTGGAGCTACACTTAATTTTTGTACACCTGGAGGATTATGCTGGTACTGATCTTGATCTTGAATCCTTATATGCATTAAGCGCTAGTAACTTGTTAAATTTAGGGTCTTGGATAATTGATACTGGAGCTTCTAGTCGTATGTGTAGTGAGCTAAAACTAATGCATCAGTATAAACCTGTCAATGTTCCTATACCTGTACATCTTCCTAATGGATCAACAAATTTAGTTAGACATGTTGGTTCTATGATTCTTGAAAACAGTATGATGTTAACTGATGCATTGCATATCCCTACATTTAAATACAATTTGCCCTCGGTCAGTAAACTAGCCAAATCATCCAAAATCAGATTCACATTTTTTGATGACTATTGTCTCATGCAGGACCATGTGACTGAGAAACTAATTGCAGTGAGCAGATTGATCAAAGATCTCTACATACTTGAGAAAACATCATTCCTCACTTCTACTCTTACTTCTTATAGCTCATCTCTTTATAATAAAACTTTATGTGCTTCTATGCACCATTTACCAGTTTCTCATGCCTGTTTAGGTAAAAATAATTCCAATTTCTTGCATAAGAGACTTACGCATGCTTCTTCTCAAGTTCTGTACTTACTTGGTTTGTTACCTGATTGTAATAAAGACACTTTAATCACCTGTAATGTATGTGCTATGGCTAAACAACACAGATTATCATTTCCTAGAAGTAGTACATCTTGATGTGTGAGGACCTTATAAACGATCTTCTTTGACTAGAGCACATTATTTCCTTACTATGGTTGATGATTATAGCAGATGTACTTGGGTTTTTCTTCGTAAACACAAACACCAAGTTCCTTCAATTTTCAGAGATTTTTATCACCTTGTACAAACCCAGTTCAATACCACTATCAAGCAAATAAGATCAGACAATAGAGCGACTACGAAGTGGTAACTCCGCATAGCTAGTTATCAGGCTGAGGTCTCGTTCGACACAATTTTCAAAGGTCTTGTGTCTATACACCTCAACAAAATAGAGTGCTTGAAATTAAACATAGATACTTGTTACAAATAGCTAGAGCCTTGCTTTTTCAGTCCCATTTACTTAAAAGAGTTTGGGGTGAGGCTATTCTCATGGCCACTCATATCCTCAATTGACTACCCACTCAAGTACTAAATTGGAAATCTCCTTTTGAGCTTCTATAAGGAAAACCTCCAGACCTCACCAATTTGAAAATTTTTGGGTGCTTATGCTATGCCACAAACAATAGATCAACCACGGATAAATTTGATCCAAGGAGTATGAAGTGTATATTTTTAGGATATAACCCCGGGCAGAAGGGGTATAAGGTGTATGATTACAAAAACCAACAAATGCACATTTCCAGATCTTGATCTTCCATGAAAGTTACTTCCTTTTTTCAACTTCTACACCCTCTGAAAATCAAACTCCTTTGTCGACTGTTCAGACTCTTTCTACTGAATATGAACAAGACATATTTGATGATATTCCTCTTAAAGAAAATTCCGATCTCTTACTTTCCCATTCTAGATGTTTCCCCATCACTTGAACATAGCCCTAATGGTCAGTCTACTGCATTTGAGGATCTCAGTCCAAGTCCTTCTTCAGTCCAAGTACAATCTTCCCCTGTTTCCCGGCTTACTTATGATGATGTTATACCTGTTGTTAGGAAAAGTTCTAGAATCAGCAATTCCCCATTTTGGCTACAGGATCTTGTTACCAATTTTAGTCACACCTCAACTTTTTCACCTCAACCAACCACAAATATTTCTTATTACTCACCACAAACTTTTCCTTATGTTCTTTCACCTTGTTTTAGCTCATCTTACACAAGTTTCTTAGCTAATATCAATAACATTCAAGAACCTAAATCTTATCGAGAAGCTAGTACTATATCAGAATGGATTCAAGCTATGGCACATGAATTAGAGGCTCTTGAAAAAAATCAGACCTGGGAATTAGTTGATTTGCCTCCGAATAAGAAGCCTATTGGCTCCAAATGGGTGTTTAGGGTGAAATTCAAACCTGATGGTACATTAGATAAATGTAAAGCCAGGTAGATTGCTAAAGGTTTTAATCAGGTTGCAGAAGTGAACTATTTTGAGAGTTTTTCCCAGTAGCTAAGTTAGTGACTATTCGAATATTCATTTGCATTGCTACTAATAAGGGATGGCCTTTATTGCAACTTGACATTAATAATGCTTTTCTACATGAATACTTAAATGAAGAGGCTTATATGTGGCCTCCTGAAGGTTACTCCGCAGCTAAGCAGGGGCATGTTTGCAAACTTTGAAGATATTTATATGGTTTGAAGCAAGCCAGTAGGCAATGGAACAATGAATTGTGTCGACATTTAGAAGCATATGGTTTTGTCCAATCTCAATATGATCATTGCCTATTTACACTGCGCACTGATTCAGTTTTTCTTGCCCTATTAGTATATGTATATGATTTGCTATTAACAGGCATTGATGAGGCATAATTGACAAAGGTTAAAGCGTCTTTAGTTCAGGCATTCACCATTGAAGACCTTGGTCATGCTAAATATTTCTTGGGGATGGAGATTGCTAGATCTACTGCAAGTACTTATATGAACCAAAGAAAGTATACATTAGATTTAATCACTGATGTTGGTTTATTAGGCTCCAAGACTGTGTCTACCCTTTTACCTAACGGTCATAAATTTTTTGCTACTGACGGTAAAGCTCTTAGTAATCCAGATCAATACCGGCAACTTATTGGCAGACTACTCTATTTGAATCTCACGAGACCAGATTTAACCTATAGTGTCCAGCAATTGAGTCAGTTTGTGGGAGCCCCCACTGAATCTCATTGGCAAGTAGCTATGCATGTTTTAAAATACTTCAAGGGCTCTCTATCTACTGGATTATTCTTTCCTTCTTCTACCTCTCTTAATCCTATGGCTTATTGTGATGTGGATTGGGCTTCATGCCCAGACACAAGGAAGTCCTTATCTGGTTATTGTGTTTTTCTTGGCTACTCTTTGGTTTCTTGGAAAACCAAAAAACAACATACTGTGTCTAAAAGTTCTACCAAGGCTGAATATCGTAGCATGGGATCTGTTGTCTGTGAACTTTTATGGATTAGTTATATACTCAAGGATTTTCATATTACTCTTCATCAGCCTATCCCTCTCCACTGTGATAATCAAGCAGCCCTTCACATTAGCGCCAATCTAGTTTTCCGTGAACAAACCAAACATTTGGATATTGATTGTCATATTGTGAGAAATCAATTCAAGGCTGGTTTTATTCTTCCACAGCATGTTTCTTCTCGTGCTCAAGTGGTTGATATCTTTCCCAAGTCACTTCCTGCTCCCCAGTTTAAGGTTCTTCTTGGACAAGTTGGGATTGATGGATTTCCATCAATTTCCCACTTGAAGGGTAGGTGTGAGATATTTCCTATTTTCAATTTTCATACAGAGATATTTCCTATTTTCTATTTTCATATATTGTATTTCATATAGTTTTTTTCCTTCCTTCCACCTTATATACACGTGGCAACATATTAGCTAGTTTGTTACTGTTAGCTTATAGTTTGTTCAACTTCAGTTTGTATAAGCTCACACTGAATGTAATATTTAGAAGACTTGAGTTGAATAATATTGAGAGAACTTTCTCTTTCTAGAAAATTCATACCATTAATAGATAGGTTTATTTTTTCAGTTTATGCATTGGATGAAGCAGTAATTCATCTCCTTGCATTTTTTTTTATAAGTATTACACAGTGGTATATTGGAAGTATGTTTTTGTTTGAAAGGTTCGGCTCAAACGCTACCCCCCTTTTTTCCTCTATTTTTGTTTTTTAATAACACTTTTGCTATTAATGGTAGGGTCATCCAAACCCCTCATCGGGCTGCCGTACATAAAGGTCTAAAAACCCTGCTAAAAAAATGTGCAAGATACATACCATGTATATGCAAGAGTTCAACATCATCCCAGCCTAGTAGAATCTTGTTTAGTGGGTGTTTGTTTATCATCAAATGATTTTGAATTATAATGAGAAAATTACAATGAGTATTACTGGTAGAGTATTAATTATATTAAAATGTGTTGTTGCATCGGCAAATATTAGTTCAATTAAATAGTTGGTAAATTTATGCTGAGAAGAAGAAAATGAAAATCATGCACCCTCTTATATTTTTTTTTGGTGGGGGGGGGGGACAAATAATATAAGAAAACCGCACAAGGAAATCACATGCACCTTGGATAGTCGAGGTGTAATCGCGCAGGCCAAAAGGCGTGAAGCCATATCATATGTTCTTTGAGAAAACCACTTAATTAACAATAAAATTCAATAAAATTAACCTTTTTTAAAAAAAAAAATCACTTTCAACCATTTATTCTTGTTTAATACCCATTATTCTTTCTGATTATAATTTCATTTACCACTAATTTTACAACTACTCAACTATCACCACTCATTTCAACTAATTATGCAAATTTATTCTTGAGATTACTGTCTTCACTTTTTTCCTGATTTGCAGGAAAGCCTCGTGCATCAGTTGACTCATTCAAACAGTTGACTTTGTTATGTCATTGACAAACTTGCTCAGACATGGTCAAAGTTTCTCTGATTGAAATGTGCTTTCCGCACACAAATCATCTCTTGATTCTAGTTGAACTATTTCAAAATTCATCATTCTAATAGACGAAATTCTCATATTTCATGAGAACTTACATTTACTATACAAATTTCACCACTTATTTTTACTTATCCTAATGAAGGCATCGTCTGCTGCCTCGATAGCTATAGCTCCACTCCTGCTGTTCATTGGCTTTCAACATCGTTCGTGACTTGTGGAGGTGGTTGGGTACTTTCTAACCCATGGCCTAGCGACCATTGCATACGCACAGCATGACCATATTACCATGACGCACACGACCATTGCATACGCACAAGCCTCATAAAAGACGACCCATAGAACTACTCGAGTTGCTTTCATCCCGTTCAAGATTTCACGATTTAGACAAGAGCTACCTAGGATGACCGAAACCCAACATATATATCTGCGTTTTTACAGCTTGCATTATGATCTTTCGTGTAAATAATTTACACAAGTTTGAAGTCTCTTGTCCGCTAAACAACGTTGGAAAGAATCAAAGAAGGATTAGAGACAATGCTGGTGGCCTGGTGCAGTTTACTTGAATATTTTAATCTTTATTATTATTATTTTTTTTTCCAATTTCATTAAGACATTGGAGAATTACATCTTCTTTTTTTTTTTTTTTTTCAAATCAAAAGTTGGCTTTGTAGTTTTAAAATTGATTGTGAAAATTTTCTGCTCGAAGAATGTCCTCCAGCCTATTGTCATGGATTTAATTCCCGTAAGTGGACCGACCATAACAAATAATATACTGATGAGTAATATTGAGGAACATTGAAAAACTGAATTCTATGTATCTCATTCCAATTGTTAGTTAGCTAAAACAAAGGAACAAAAAAGAGACCTAACCTTCCATGGTCGAGAAGAAAGAGAGAGTGGTGGCACAGTAGGAATAAGACACTGGTCGATTGCGGGAAATTGGAGAGACATTGAAGGGAGGAGAGGAGACGGGTGGTGCAGGAACAATGGATTGGGAAAGGAATTTGGCGAGCTAAAAGGGCTAAATAGCATAACTCGTTCTATAGGGACGACTGTTTGCGATTGAAAGTGCTCCCCCGTGAAAACGCGCTATTTATTTCGCCTTTTCAATGTTAAAAATTTTCAATTTGGACAGTTGCGCTATGGGAACGGCTCGATCGCCCCTGTATGTTGCCTGTTAAGACGACTTCGGTTTAAGGGTGAACATATATAGGCGACAGCTCTAAACAAATTGAGGCAAATTTTCGTCCCTACTGTTGAGTCATATCTCATTCAAGATGAAGCAAAATCTTCTCTTCTAGCCATAGCTTTGCCGCTAATTCTTACACCTTAAAAAATAATCATTCTCACTCCAATCGACCCTCCCAATCAACTGGTCCTTTCTACAACAAAAATTCCCAAAATCATCGTCCTCGTCTTTACCAAGGAACATGAAACTGTGGCAACATGAAACTTATGAAATTTAAGTAAAAAGCCTTTCAGTTTTAAAAGAAGAAGACCTTCTTTTGCAAATTCATGGTTTATAGGTCTTTTCAACATTGGTACCGTCATTATGGATAATTCTGGGTCACTTGGGAAAGGAATTTTGCAAGATAACTTACAAGTTTCGCATTTCATGCGTTTTTGTATATAAGAGGAAACCACCGGGAGTTATATTTGCTGGGAGGGGAAATTGCAGCAAAAGTCTCCAACTTTGCATTTATTTGCACTTTCATTCCCAACCTTTAAATATGAACTAAAACGTCCCCGGTTTTTGCGTTTGTACTTTCATCAAAGTTAAGATGTTAAGATTTGTTAGATAGTAGTTAGTTAGAATCAAATTATAATTGAAATTAAATTTAAAATTCATGTTAAGTAAGAATAAACAAAAACGTGACATGCATGTGTGTGTGTGCGCGTGTGTATATATATAAATAATCAAGAGAATTTTATGTATACTAGTAAAGAGAAAGTATTGAGATTTTATTTCTGGAGAAGCTTCAAAGAAAAGGTACAATTTTAATGAGAAAATATGACTTTATTAGATAAGTTCACAACCAGCAGCTATTTGGAAGCCCCACAAATTTCAACCGCCCCAACTGCCACCACCTCCGCCCCACAACCACCACCTCCGCATCACCAACCTTGGGACGTACCACTATTGTTCCCATCCTGCCAGTATATATAGGTGCAGCCCCACGACCAGCACCACCACCTCGGCTATCAAGATCACGCTGATCATCACCTTGGTTGGCAGCCACCGCTACTGCTGCAGTAGCGGCCGTTGCCACAACCGCCACTCCTGCTCTGGCAAGCACCACTATATTTCCATCCTTTATACCCTTACTATCAAAATTATGAATTGATCACACATACACATATATGAACAATTCTAATACAACTCTTGCTAGAAAATATTATAATAAGCATTTGAATTTTTTTTTTTTTTTTTGAGCATGCTTTAACAATTCTCAAATTAATTCTTTTCCCAAAAAAAAAAAAATCCCGAATTAACCTACTTTACATATTTTAAATCTATTACAAGCCAAAATTGACGGATTTTGGATTTTTTTTTTTTTTGGGCCAGGGGAGGGGGGATGGGGAATAAGTATAGTTACATTAATTGTACATTACTACTATTGTTTTCGCCAAAATTAATTAATCATACTTATGTTTTATTTTGTGGAAATTTAACAAAAAATTGATTACTAATTCTATATATATATATTTTTTAAAGTATAGTTATTTTAATATTTATTTTGTAATTATAAATAATTAGCAATACAATCAGAATAAAACATTCTTCCTTCAATAACAAAAAAAAAAAAAAAAAATTCATGTTTAGTATTATATTGGGAAAATGATTAGAATGTCATATTTCTTTCTTGCCCTGAATTTTTTTTATTTTTGTTGTTATGCTGGTGTAATGCAGGGGTAAAAAAGCTAGTTTAAATCATTATGGAAGCAGTTAAATAGACCTAATTAATTACACATGTTATAAAATAAGTTGATGGAGTATTGAGTATAGGATACATTCAAAGTATTAGAAATTTTTCCCTCTGATGGAGTTAGCTTGGCATTTATTTTTAGGAAAAATGCCAAAGATTTCATTAAGTATCTAAGTAATACCAAATATTTAAGTTCAACCCAAAATTCCTCTTCTATCGAAATTTGACTGATGATTGGTCCAAATTTCCACTATCTGTGTGTAGGTTTTTACAATCTATACACACACACAAAAGAGACGATAGTTTCCTCTCTTTTTTCCGGATTCAACTCACCTTCTAATTCTGTAACTTTGACCTTGGCCCTTGATTTTATCCATTTAACTATTGATTTTTTTTCTTCTTCTTTTTTTTTTCAAATCAATTGAATTAATTACTTGCATTTTACATTTCCATTTTTATATTTTAATCATTTTATCTTTTAGTTTAGATTTACACCGAATCTCAGTTGATTCCCCCAAATCACATCTTAGTTGATTTTCAATTTATCGTAAATTATGTTAGCCTTTTAGAATCCCTAACCCTCATTATATATTAGGATAGTTCCTTATATTCTTGCCTAAGATAAAATACATCTAATATTTTTTTTGTTATATTATTGCCTAAGATAGCATACATCCGTTCTTATTTTTGATTATTATTGTGTAATATAAAATACATCTAATATTAGAATAAATCACATATTGTTAAATTTATCTTGGCATATAATATATATATTTGGCTACAATCCTAATTTATTAAAGCACCTATTACCAACAATATTTAATTCTATTTTCGAATATTAATGGATAAGATAAAAATACATCTAATTCTTTTAATTTCAATCATAGATTCGTAATTTTATCTTTCTGTACGGATTGGCCTAAAATCCTAATTAAAAACAACGGAATAATCTTATATATATATATATATATATATAAAGTTAATTATCCAAAATTACCCATGCATGGCATGAGTGGCCTTTTCATTATACAAATTTCCATTTTTAATTGTAACAATCCTAATTTAGGTTAGACACAATCTTCCTATTTAATTAGCTTAATTATCGTAAATCATGCATCAATTCTTTTACAATCAAGTCTACAACTATAAATAGTTTCACGCACCCGTCATTTATACAACGTCAAGTAGTCATATTTGCTTTAATTTTTCTGTCCATCGTCTCTGACCACGTGAATTCATCCCAAAATTTGCTCAATTTGTCTTCCAACTGCAGGTTGAAATTTATCTGTGCGAAATATATAACCGAATTCGTATTGATTCTCACCCGAAACACTACTATACAATTTCTGCATTGATTTTTTCAGGAATGAAACCCTGCGTTGCTGCTGATATATAATGCTGGTGTGAGAAAAATACGAAATCATGAACCTTCTCGGCGTTCGTCTTCATTTGATTGCAGCCCAGTCAAAAGTGCAGATCAGTTTTGGTACTCGGATTAGTTTGATCAATCCTCCATAGTGAGTATAATAGAACTCAGTTTTTATTTTTTGTACTATGCATCTATATAATCTTGAACAACTCAGTTTTTATTTTTTGTACCATGCATCTATATAATCTTGAACATTAAGAAGAATTACCCTTTCATTAGTTGGAATGACATCTTAAATGTTTTAATTCCATTAATTTTGATATGAATCTTACATATTTAAATTTATACTGTGATTATTTAATTTTTTTAGCTACAAATGCTAAATTGTTTGTTATGTAATTATTTTGTTAAGCATTTGTTTATAATGCACGATCTAAAATTTTTCATATTTTTCGTTAAGTATTTGTTACATATTTAAACAATTCAATATATATATATATATATATTAATCAGCAATTTATTTGGCTCAATTTGGTTGTGGGCTCAATTAAAAATTATTTTCCCGCTCATTGTATGGCTCCTTTAAAAAACCAATTGATGATGTCATTATTCTATTATTATTATACTTTATTTATTGTTATACTTTTCCTTTTAATCAATTTATTTTTATTTTGGAACTTTATTTACGTATTAGTTTAATATTTTTATTCCAAAACTCTATCTACATATTACATTTAATGTTTTTATTTTGAGATTCTATCCATATATTAATTTAATATTTTTATTTCAAAACTCTATCTATATATTACATTTTAATCAATTTTACTAAGTCCGATTGTATAATTTCATAGTTTTATATTCTCCTAATATATTATATTTTACTTTATCAGCATAATATGTTCATGAAACGCACGAGTGTTAAACATTGTAGTCTGTAAATGTACGGATGTGAAACTAATATATATTATACTATCGGATTTTATTGCCTTTAAAGGAAATAAAAAATAAGAATTAATAAAAAAAATTAATGGTTGATTTATTATAATTTTTCTTATTGTTATATTTTTCTTTTTAATCAATTAATTTAATATTTCTATTTTAAGACTCTATCTACATATTAATTTAATATTTTTATTTTAGAACTTTAGCTACATATTACATTTAATATTTTTATTTTGGGACTCTATCTATATATTAATTTAATATTTTTTATTTTATAACTCTATTTACACATTACATTTTAATCAATTTTATTATGTCCGATTATATAATTTCATGATTTTTTGTTTTGCTAATATATTATATTTTACTTTTTCAACATAATATGTCCATGAAATATACAAGTGTTAAACATAGTAGTCCGTAAATGTACGGATGTGAAACTAATATAAATTATACTATCAGGTTTTCTTGCCTTTAAAGGAAATAAAAAATAAGAATTAATAAAATATTATTGGATCATTTATTATATTTTTTCTTATTGTCATGCTTTTCCTTTGAATCATTTAATTTAATATTTATATTTTGAAACTCTATCTATATATTACATTTTGGTTAGATATATCTCACATTTGCCGAATGAGTTTAAATTACATGAAAATAGATAATATATCAATCTTGATTTCAATATTACTTTTTTTATGATTTACTTTTCCTTTTATCTATTTAATTTAATACTTTTATTTTGAGACTCTATCTATATATTACATTTTCATTAGATATATCTCATATTTGTCTAATGAATTTTAATTTTACTTTTTCAATTGTGTAATTTTATCATTTTATATTCTTCTACTCCATTGTATTTTATTTTACCAGTATAATATGTCCGTGAAACACACGAGTGTGAAGCATATTATGTCTGTGAAACGCACGGGTGTGAAACATATTATGTCTTTGAAGTGCACGAGTATGAAACTAATATATAATACTATCGAATTTTATTGTCTTTAAAGGAAATAAAAAATAGGGATTTAAAAAAATTATTGGTTCAATTATTATACTTTTCTTTTTAACCAATTAATTTAATATTTTTATTTTTGAGACTTTATCTACATGTTATATTTTGGTTAGATATATCTTGTATTTGCCTAGTGGATTTTAATTACATGAAAATATATAATATACCAATCGAGATTTCAATATTATTATATTTTTCATTACTATTATATTTTTCTGCTTAGTCATTTAATTTAATATTTTTATTTTGAGATTCTATCTACGCACTACATTTTGTTTAAATATATCTCATAGTTGCCTAATGAAATTCAATTTTACTTTATTTGATTGTATAATTTCTTAATTCTATGTTCTCCTACTCTATTGTACTTTACTGTCACTATAACATATCCATAAAACACATTGTTGTGAAGCATATATAGTATGTTCGTAAATACACAGGTGTTAAACTAAATATAGAATTATACTATCGAGTTTTATTGTCTTTAAAGAAAATAAAAAATAAGAATTAATAAAAAAATTATTGGTTTATCGAGATATCGATGGACTAATAATAAGAATTTAAAACTATGTCAACAAAATAAAGAATTGATTGTGTGCTACTTACAAATATATGATGCACATTAATTCCGTGCAGGTTATGTTTTAAGTTTTTTAATGATATTAAGCTTTACAAGCACAATTATGTTATATTTTATATATAAAATTTCTTTAGAACTCTACCCGTGCAACGTACGGGTAGAAATCTAGTCTTCTTAAAAATCTAGACTATAATTATTTATTTCAATAATTTCTTTGAGATGATGTTGATAAAGAAAGAGAAATTTTTAGATAAAATGAAATCTGATTTGGTAATTGGAATTAAAAATTGAAAAATATAGTGATAATATAAAAAAGGGAAATTAAAAAAAGCAATGAAAGATAAAAAGGGAATATGTAAGTTGGTAATAAATTAAAAAGTTAAATAAAGTTGAAAAGTAAAATAGAAATCAATGATTAAGATTAGTAGATTAAACAAATGGCCAAGATGAGATATTCTGATTTAACAAGTGTTTTTGGGTCGGAAAAAGTGAAATGGAAATTATCCTACTTTTAAGTATATATAGATATAAATATTGATTTGGTCTTTCAATTTTAAATGAGTTTATGATTTTAAGTGATCACATTAAATTAATTAATTTTACTATCACAAATATGAACGTATCACATAGATTATTGTAATAGATTAATTTTCTATACTCACAATCGCTTAAAATATTAACATGTATAGAAGGAACAATATTTAGATAATAGTGATTACAATTCATGAATTATTTACTTTATTTGGCCAAGACCTCCAATGCAACACACAGTTGAAATTACTAGTTGTGGCTTATGTTAGTTTTGTTTTCATTGTTCACATGTATGTGCTGGAATTTCTATCTATCATTATCCATGGACCCTTGAATTGATTTTCTCAAATCTAAAATACCAAAATCAAGGAACCTAGAAATTGAATGCACTGCTGCTTGTACCGTCAACAATTCTGATAAGAATGATGCTACCTCATGGCGACCACCTTCGACCTCCGATGACCTCGCGGCAGCCCTTAGATCTGGTGCAAAAAGCTTGAATGTTCGTACATGCGTTGGACCTGAGCAAATGATTTTGTCTAAAATTGGAGAATAAAAAGGGGCTATTTTGTCTAAAATTGGAGGATATACAGAGTGACGTGTATATAGAATAGTTAATCAAAGCAAGTTATCTCTTTCTTTCCGGGTCACGGGGTCGGAATGAATTCTCACGCTCAGGTTCGATGCAAATTTCAATTAGTCGCCACATCAGTTGATTGAGATTATGTGTTGCACCAGCGAAGGGAACAAATTCTGATTGAAATTACATGCTCAGCCTTAGGGTTTTGCCTTAAGGTCAATAGGGGTATTTTGGACCAATTTATTGACGTAAGTGGAAGTTTTTGGCGAAGTTACATTTTCGGCATTACGTTTTTTTAAAAATATATATAACTGCCATTTTCCCAAAATAATAATAATAATAGCAATAATTTTTCATAATTTGAATATATTCTTTACATAAAGATTATAATAGATAATTAGGAATAATATATACTCATTTAGATAGTATATATCAAAATATCTTCACTTGTTCCGTTCAAAAAATATATATAACTAATTATTGATCAATGAGATAGCAGTGATAAGATATATTTGTTATTGAGCTTTTCACCTAAATCTGAGGCACATCGTCCCCTCCGTTTGTAATAAAAAGATAAACAAAAGTTCAAAAAATATATATACATATATCATTTTAAAATAGAGAAGGAGATTTTTTCTTTGCAGAAAAATATTAGAGAGACTTCTTGTCTTCATATTAAAAAGACAACAATATACGGATCCAGAAAAAAAAAAAACAAGAAGAAAAAAGAAAAAGACACACCAATATATTTTAGCATACCCAATGGATGGGTTTTCTGAGGTGGCTTCTCACGCATAATATTTTGACCTCAACCACCACATCCAAAGCACCCCCACAACCACCGCACCCACAGCCTGCATCTACGCCATCTCACTGGCAGAGACAGAGGGGGGCCATATTAGGCCCCAGCCCACCCGGTCTCGGCCCACAGCCAAGGAAAAAATTAAAAAAAAAAAATTTTAAGCTTTGTCCCAAGTCTTTTTGAAGTTGGGTTGGGGGCAATGACTTGGGCTTGGGGGACAATAAATTTGGCCCAAGAAGAAACAAAAGTCTTAAAACAAAGTTAGAACTAAAATTTCTAAAACCATCATGACTTGATATGATTTAGAATTTAGACTTTGGATAATGATATAATGTAAATACTAATTGATTTATATTGGTTGAGTTGAATAAAAATTATGATTGAAGTAATAAAATTTAGACTTTAGATAATGAAATAATTTAAAAAATCATAGCGTTCAGTTTACTTTTAAGTTTTGAGTTATTGAACACTATTTTGTAATGCACTTGAGTTTTTTAGTATTTTCAAAAATTCATATTTATATATGACTTTTTTTGAGTTTTCGTTCCGACTCCCCCTTCCTTCCGTGCTGGCTACGCCATTGCGCCATCCCCACCACCGCTGTCGCCGGCACTGGCATCAACCGAAATTTCAGTGGCAGTGACTGCCATAGCAGCCACCACAGCACCTCCAGCCCCAGCCAATATAGTCATCCCGCCAGCCTTCTCTTCTTCTTTCTTGTCGTTCGCTCCCATTTCCACTCCATTGTTCCGAACTTGTGGAGGTCGTGGATTATATGAGTATGATCTCCTTCTCTTCGTGAAGCGCCATGATCCAGAATCACAAAATGAACAAGCTATGAAGGTGCAAACACAAAATATTAACGTAACAGCCAAAGAAAACAAAGCCCAGAAAACTTCTAAGTAAACCTGCTTTCATCACCTCAGGACTTTACTATTCAGGCAGTACATCGATGAAATATCATTTATGGGCAAAGTTGCGTAATTAGCTTAGTGGAAGTAAAAATAAACTTGAAATAACTGTGTTCCTTCCAGGAATATGTACAAATTTTTCTTGTAATAATAATTGTGTAAGAGTCAAGAGTCTGACGTTTTCAAAACAATGTAAGAAGGAATGATTTGAGTTTTATTTTTTTATTTTTTGGAATCTATATATTTGTTAGAGTTCTTCAAGTTAATTAAGTAAGCATTTATTCCTAAAGATGATTTTTTAATCTACTTGAAGTTCTTCCTTTGTTTACTGCGATTAGTTAATAATTTTGTCTTGTGCATGTTGCTCGATGATCACTACAAAAAATCATGGCTTCAGAAACAAATTTTTCTGTTCTTGAAACAGTGAAATATGTTCCCACAAGTTATTAAGAATGGATTTTTTTGGATAGAAATCCGTTACTTTTCTAGCGGTGGTTGATAGTATCCTAACCGAAATTTCGTTGGCAATCATTTCAAACCGAAAATCCATTGGTAATCAATAACAGAAATTCTGTTCCAAATACTTTAACTTCATCCACATAAATTATGTAGCTGAAAGCATTTACCATTGCAAATGAAATTTTAGTAAAGAGAAAACCATGCCGTACATAATTTTGATTTGAAATTCACACTACAACAAATAGCACCAATCGGGGCGACTCTTATAGCAACGACGGTGATGTCGCTTCTAAAAGGCAGGTCTATAGTAACGACATTGAAAATCGCTTCTATATGACAAACGGACTACAGAGGCGACCTATTGTCGTCACAATAAGTGAAATTGTCGCTACGATAGGTTGGCCTATAGAGGCAAATGTTAATCGCTCTTATACATATCAAATATCGTCCCAATATGCGAGGGTAGAATCGTCATTTTGCAACTATATATTTCCACCACGTTCTAAACATAGATAGAAACAAAATCCCTAGATTTTTTTCCCTTGCTCACCTGACCGTCGTAGTTCACCAACAATCGCATCGTCTCCGGCGAAATCTCATCTTCTCCTACATTGGCGGCCAGCGGGTAGATTCTTCTTTCTTTTCCTCTCGTTCCTTTTCTTCTATGTTTCTCAAAGTTTCAGTTCTATTATAACCACATCAATTTGGATGTTATGTTTCTATAAATGATTTTGAGTTCCTTTTCTCGTTTTTCTTTTATTCATTCGATGGATTTGTGCTTCATGTGGTATTTCTGTAGCGATGGAGTCAGAAAATTCAAGCGGGTTTGACGATTTAGGGTTGTGGTTGGTTCTGGAGCAATGCGTAATTTTTCTTTTTATTTTTTTCTAAATTTGATTTTGGGTTTTTCTTTAAATTGAAATTAATTTTTCTAAGAATCAATTCTATGCTTGCTTTGGGCCGGTGGTTGTTCTGTATTATGTTGCCCAATTTTTTTATTTGCCTTTGTTTCTTTGTTGCTGGTTTTTTCCTTCCTTTTGGAGAAGGGGTGATGTTCCCCTTGCTCACGTCTATACTGATTATTTTAATTTGAGTAATAAAATTTCGTTTTTCAAAAAAAAAAAAAAAGAGGTGAATGTTGTGGCAGTTTTAGGTAGAAATTTTTCTATGGTGTAATTTCCCTTTTTATTTGGATTTTGAATCTCGGGTTATTGGATAAATCCCTCTTTGCTTTTGTCTTGGATACTAATTTACTTTAATGGAATCAATTCAGGGAATTTCAAGTTTGAATTGCATTTCTGCACTC